>CM076575.1:315508078-315510578 GCA_034641835.2 Pinus albicaulis
CAAAAATCAAAGTTTGATATCTATCTCCAATGTAGTTATGCCATTTTTCCATTTTAATTAATTCATTAATTTATGGAAAATTCAATACAAACAAGTGTCATATGAAATGAGTTATAGTTTTGTGTGGCATGTGATGTTGATAACTCATGGTATTTGTCCATGATATTCTAACAAAGCTTATTTATAGATTAAGAACCTACATGATAAAGTGGAAGTGGATCTCCATGGTTAAGAATCTTGTTACATATTTTTTGGAAATGTATATGTGTTTAATTTATGTATTAATTATTTTTATCATTAATAATAATAATAATAATTTTAATCTAAGTTATAATTTAGTAAATTATTATAATTCTTTTGATTTTAGCAATGTGAGATTTATGATGAAGTGAGTTTTTTATACTTATTATAGATGATACTTATTAACATTTATCAACCATTTAATTTATGTTGCTACTTTAGTTTATGTAGATGCAACATCTTATTCAAATTTGTATGAACAATAATTAGCATATGTTTTAATATATTTACTTCAAAATGTCTAAAATAATAAATATTTGGTATGCTTTTAGACCAATACACACTAAATTTAAATATTTTGTTAAAATATTTTTAAAAAATAATAATATAATATTTTGATATTTATTTTTAGTTAAATATCAACTTTTATATATATCTATATATCTGTATAATCTCGTTGTTTTAAGTTATTTCTTTTCTCTTATACATTTTTTTTTTTCATTATTAATATCTTTGATTTTCAAAATGTATTTTGAATATATAAATATAGTCAACTGAAAAATCGTTTTGACACTTAGTATGTCCATATCTCACAATTTAGCTCAACCCAAAGGTTAATTTTTTAGGTGCTGTTTTATTTCAATATTCAAAGGTACCAAAATATTTGAGATTTTGATTCGAATATACAAAGCCACAGATGTCCGAAAATTGGACAATTGCAATGAAATTAAGTTAGAAAGTCGTTAAAATTTAGATTCGAAGATTCTCAGTCTTGCCATCGTTTGAAAAAACCGCGACTTCAATGGAAGTGAATTAAAAGTGGTTAACATTTAATTATTCTATTTTTATTTATTTTTTTATTTTTTTATGATTCAATGTTTTTGATATGTACATATAGAATTATATTTAAAACATATATATTAATTGAATTATATAGATTTCAATATTACCTATTCTTATAAATTTATTACATTTTCTTTTCCATTGTGGATATTTTCTCTCTTCCATTAACATATCTATTAACTGATTGAAATCGTGATTAATTAATTGTATAGTGTTTCTAGGTTTCTTCAAATATCTATTATAGGACTCATGTTACTAATATGTCTAATTGTTGTCATTAATTGTTTTTGGAAAAAGGATGCTTATCTACATATATTGTCTTGTCTTGAAGATGAACTACATTAGATGACACTAAATGAACTACACTATATGACACTAAATGGTTAAAATTGTTTCTCTTCATCTATTTAATCTAATTCCATGACCTTCTTCTTCATCTTTTCCTGAAGATGAATCACACTAGATGACACCAGATGAACCACACTAAATGGCTCGATTCTTGGAAAAAGGATGGTTATCAACATATATTAACCTGTCCTGAATATGAACCACACTAGATGACACAAGATGACACTAGATGGCTTGAAATGTGTCGCTTCATATATTTAATCCCATGCCATGATCTTCTTCTTCATCTTGTCCTGAAGATGAACCGCACTAATGCCATGGTCTTGTTCTTCATCTTATCCTGAAGATGAAACACACTAGATGACACTAGATGAACCACTAGATGGTTCGAAACACGTATCTTCATCTATTTATTTTAATGCCATGATATTTCTCTTCATATTGTCCTAAAGAAACGACACTATATGACACTAAATGAACCACAGTAGATGACACTAAAGTTATTTCATGTGATTTTTACCAGATATCTCTCAACATATATTAAAATTATTTTTTTCATGTATTTAATCTATTGCCATGATCTTGTTCTTCATCTTGTCTGAAGATGAACCACACTAGATGACACTGAAATTATTTTATGTGATTTTTACCAAAGATCTCTCAAACATATATTGGCCAACACTTTATTTGAAGCTACATTTGTATATTACCTACCCATGACATGCATGCTTATTCATTAATTTAAATCTATTATCTACCATTTGAACTCACACATATGGGATATATGCATATGTTAATAAGGGTTTCAACCACAAGATTCATTTGGCAACATTAGTGATATCCCATGCAAACATCTATGTGAAACCCACATGGATAATCTGAGAGGCACACTTTCAATGGTTGTGATTTGAGTTCCAGTTCTAACAACAACCAATCACTTAGAATTTCAAATGGAATGTAAAACCCTTCCTTGTTTGTTCATTTGTGCCTTTGACTGTAGTGGCTAGATCATCACTCCACCCTTTGACCTATACGAGTCTTATGTCCATATTTTATTAAGTGAATCCTA
>CM076575.1:316115578-316393252 GCA_034641835.2 Pinus albicaulis
GTACCCATGTTTCATACTTTCTATGGGTCCTGCTACACGAAAAATGAGAAATACATGAAAAACATGATTACGGTCACGTTTTTTTTATGTATTTCTAATTTTTCGTGTAGCGACGCCCATCGAAAGTGTGAAACATGGGTACTCCTTGGATGAGGAATTAAATTTTTCATCCAATGAGTGCTCCCACTCAGAATTTGAGTAAAACCTTTGGGAGATAAGTTGAAAATACGAGTTGAAAAAGCAATTTTATTATTTTATTATCTTTTAATATTTTTACCCTTTTACTTAAAAAATGGTGAATCATCCCCCATGGTTGACATCATCATCTTGAATCCTATTGGTTCTTCAAAAAATTATTTTTGTTGTACATTTTTCTTGGGAGGCCCATTTTAGACCTCAAAATTCCCCTAATGCTTGGAACTGTTTCAAGTGCCTGCATGGCTTTAGAACTTTCTCCATAAAGTTGTCCATAGCTAAGACCCAAATACTTAGGCCTTTCCTCAACCATAATTGTCTCAACTATGTCTTGTGCATGTTTTCCTAATCCCTTACCTTCATGGCCCATTTTCATAATCAATTTGGACCCTATTCCTCTAGTTTATTTTTCAAATGAACCTAAACATTTATCTTGAGAGGAAATTGAAGACAAATTTGAATTATTTACCTCTTCTTCAAGCACATGCTTGGCTAAGGCTTATTTTGCATCATGGAGCTAAATATCCATCACATGCATCCTTTGAAGAAGTTCTTGCTTCTCTTTCTTCATAGCAACCAATTGCTCTTGAAGTTTAGTGCTCTCCCTTACATCTTCATACAACTGTTGCACCATATCTTTCATGATGTGAAAGTCCTACAACATCTCTTTATCAAAGAGTCTTGCAAAGGAGGATGGTTTAGAATCACCACTAAATGAAGTTTCCATCACAATGTAATGAATTAAATAGCTTCATAACAATTCACAAAGCTTCATTCCCTGACATTTTGGCTGTAGATTCAAGCTCAATCTCTGCAGCTTGTACCTCTTCAATCTCTTCAAAATATTATGCAAATAATTCCTCTTGTGCTTCAAGTGTTGCCTTGAGTGGTCCTTTGGGTAAGGATGATGCTTTCTCAACCTTCTTCCTTCTTGTCCGAACTTTTGGACTAGCTATCAGTAGCTTCCCTTCTCCTTTAGAAATCTCAATCTTGTAAGCAAAAATAAATTTGCATTGTTAAAACACTTCAAGTAAAACAAGCATGAAACCTTGTGCTATGATACCAACTTGATATGAAAATGAATTCTAGTTAATTTTGTGCTAGTTTAATTTTAGATATAAACTTTTCTTTGCTTTGATTTACTTATCTTTCATGGGTTTTTTTATGAGCATGTGATTGTCAAATCATTGAACTTCGTGAAATTATGAGTTTTTAATAAGCTTAAAAAGCATAATTTCAAATGATAGAACAGAAGAAATATTAAACACAAAAAACACACATAACAAATCTTAACACAGAGAATTATGATAAAGGAGTTCACCCCTCCTAGGCTACATCTCCTTGGTCCAGCTTCATAGTGTGACCTTTGTATTAGCTTCAAGTGTGCTCAAATTGTTGTTAAAAGCTTCATAACCTCTTGGAACGTGTTCCAATGAGTTTGAAACATCATAATCTCCCAAAATTGACTATTGGTTTGCTGAATTTGGACTCTGGATGCTCTAGCAATGACCCCAACACCTAGTGGCTCTAGCCTTCAAAAATCTTCAAATGCACCAAAACACCTGAAGATGGCATTTTCTGCCTCTACAACCTACTTCATTGAGTTCCTAGCATTCCAATTAGCCAAGAATGACTTTTATTGAGCTAAATTTGGTCGAAAATTGAGTGAGTTATGACGAGAATTGTCTTTCCTACTATTTCTCCACTAAACTTGGGGAGACTGCGAGTTAGTTTTCCAAATTTGGAAACTCTGCCATAAATGGCACATCATTGTTTCTGTCTCCAGGTTAATCCAGGATTAACTTGAATTTAAGTCGTGCTTAATAAGCAAACTTTAATCCTAGTTTAGCATTAAGCGCAATTTGCACTATCGCTCAAATTAGCTTAATGTTAATCTGGGTTATTAATGTTAAACGTGCATTAAGTGTGTTTAATCCTACCATTCCATTGGTCGGAGCCCTTGGTCTTCGGTGGATGGTTCCATGGGAGGGGGTTGGCCCCCTCCAGCCCCCAACTCCTGCATTGTATGAATTTAAATATACGTGGCCTCCCTCTATGGTTAAGAGACATCGTATAGGAGAGCTGGTAAATGGCATGGGTGGTAGGCGGAAGGTCAGGGGTTTGAGCCCGACCTCCCACAATACACTTTTTCAAACGTGACTTAGCCAACCCGCTAGATTTAACAATGTCACCATATGTAATCCTGCTCCAACTGTTCGTTAGCTCCACCGCTAGACTTAGCTAGGATCCGTCATAGATGGTTGGCTTGCCAAATGTAGTTTTCACCAACCCCATTAGTTAGGATCTGCCATACTTAGTTAGGTCTAATGACCTATAGTTTCAAACCAAAGTTTAATAAAAGATTTTTAATATATAATATTACAATGGTTTGTAATATATATAACCACATAAATTTGAACCTTAGGAAAATCAATAAGTTTAACCTGCCATGCCATGGTATGCCATGGGGGGTACGTGGCATGCCATGGCCCTTCCCCATTGGCCACCATATAACATGAAATTCCATTTCAATAAAATTCCACTTAGACTTAGGAATAAAAAAAATTCACTTCCTATTCATCATTGGTGAATCTAGTGGTGCCACTTGGCGCAGTGTCATTGGTTGTTTCTAGAGGATATTCCTGCAACTGCTGACTATACCTACCACATCAGCACTGTACTTGTTCTGCTCCTTTTTTTCCATTTTTGGAAAATGAACAACAGACGATAACTCAGTCATATGAACTCGGATTTTGATGAAATGATTTTCATCGGAATTCTGGCGACAAACTCTATTCGGTCATTCAGGTTCAAAGCAATTTCGAGCACTTTGAAATTTTAGCTAATTTTGGGCCTTGATCCAAATTCTAATCAAAGACTACTTTCAGGACTAGGTATGGGCATTATGATTTTGTTGTAGTTACTTTTGGTTTTTTTATCACCTATATTGACCTCAGGTTGATGGAAGGCAAGCCAGGATAACCACAAACCATGCTTAACCTTGTAGCTAGACCTACAAGGTAGGGAGAGGGCTCTCTCTGTAAGGAATCTCAGTCAAGGATTATTACAAAAATTATTTTAGGCTAGGTATAGTTGTTCGAAAGGTTTTAATAGATTTTCTTGTTGTTTTTTTTGTTGGATCAAATGGAGTTGGGCAGTTTAAGTCTGGGAAATTAAATCAGAAATGAAGAGTATTCTATGGGGCAAGGTAGGCATGGACTTTAACACCTTTGGGTTTATGATTGTAAGTTTTTTAAGAATGGTGAGGAGGTGAGGAGGGCATATGAGATGAATCCTTCTCAAACAGTAGAAAACATAAAATATTGAATGATTTCCCAAGGCATAGCACTGTAACAATGGATTCTACCTATATAACTTGAAAAAATTAAACAGAAATTAATGGAATGAATGATGGCATGCATAAAATTTAACAAATGATTACAAGAGAAGAAAATATGCTAAAATTCCATACCACAGGGATCCCATAAAAAATAGCTGCAAATATTTATTAATTCCCTGCCAAACTGGTTACAAATATGTACAATCAAGCTCAGAGCATCCCAGTGATTCCAACCCCCCTTTCCAACCGACTGAAAAATTACATTAAATAGACATGGCCTCAGGGGGCGAATCCGTAGAAAGAGGAGTTGTTTCACCTGCCCCCAAACCAAAACCTGAAGATAGAAAAACCCAACAATATGCCTCTGAAAGAGAGGAAACTGTATATTTGACCATCTGGAAGTATTATCTGTTACACTTACTCTGGAAAATAGAAAGAAAACAAATCTAGAACCCTACCCCCTCATTTATAGTTTGATGTCGTTCCGTGGTTGATGCCATAATGATCTGTGTATTCACAATTAGCTCACGACCTTGACAAAGTGCTCTTTTCCTTTAACCTGAAGAAAACCCTTTTAAACCAAAAAAATTGAATGTGACTCATTTAATAGAGAAAAACACTTTTTCTTTGGAAAGAGAGGAAAGAAATGGTGGGCCTGGGAATCGCAATCGCAAATTGGAAGAGGATCGGGATTACTTTGGGCAGAGGAAATTGCGATATGCGATGAGCGATGGAGCGATGGAGGAATAGAGGAATCGAGGAATGGTCCAAAGCGATGAGGGAGCGATGGACGATAAGTCGATGCGATGAGGGAGTGCTGAAAAAACCTTTTAAACTAATAAAATTGAATGTGCCTCGTTAAAATGGAGAAAAGCCCTTTTTCCTAGGAAAGGAGCGGAAAGAATTTGGTGGGCCCAGAAATCACAATCGCAATCGCAAGCAGAAGGAGCAGGAATACTTTGGCGGAAGAAATCACAACATGCCATGGAGCGATGGTGCGATGCAGGATTATCGATGCGATGGAAATGGAGCGATCGATGGAAATGGAGCAATGCGGCGATAATCGCATCAGAGAAATCGAGCGAGCGAGAGTTAAAGTGCTGAAGGTATATCACATTGTCGAAAGAACAGAAGCGAAGTTTGTGCAGGAGAATTATCGATATCGCGATGCGATGAAGGACTATCGCATCGACAGCAAAAAAAGGGCGGAGTTAAGTGCTGGCGGGGAGTGATCGCACGATGCGATGCTGCGATGAGATCGCATCGGCAGAAGGGATATGGTGATTTCATTGCAGCGGGAATCGTGATATGCGATGCGCAATTAACGTATCGTCGGAGTCGGGAATGTGGAGTTAAGTGCTGTGGGAATGCGATGTTGCGATGCAATGGTGCGATGCTATCGCATCGGCGATGAGCCATCGCATCGGGATTGTAGGAGATGACAATTTCAAAAGATAAAGGTACTTTGCAGTAAAGGAAAAAAATCATATAATAAGGAAAAAATTGTAAATTTAAAGGGCCAACAGAATAATGGAAAAAAGGGCAGAGTTGTGCTTTTTTGAGCCATTATTCATTTGGGCATATATTCCAATCCAAAAACCGATTTTGGGAGTGTGATATACCGTTGCAAATATTTTTCTGAGCTCCTTCTGATGAACACATTTACAACATGTTTTTCACTGAGGATCATGTGAAAAACATCTTTGAAAACCAAGCAGAGAGAAAACCCCTTTGACCCTTGGTGACGGGCTGTGAAAGACTAACAGTGGCTTTATGGAGATAGCAGCTTCTAAAGTTTAACTTATTACATATAGAAACATAAATTTACATAAGAAATGATAATAAAAACAAAGTACCCTATTTTCACCTCAAAACATGTTTTGAGGTGAAAATTATATTAAGCTTAAAATAACAACTTCTTAGACTTTTCCAAATACCATGCTTTTGAGTTTATTTGGCATCCTCATTTCCTTGGTGACAATCATTGACACTTTCATCATTAGTTTGACTATGGTGGAACCCTAAAACCTAATGTGACCAAACCCTATGACCTAATAAAATGAACTGCAGAGTGAAAATGAATCATGACTCAAGACCATAGAGAGGAGAACCAGCAAGTATTTTTCATGAGGGAAAACTGATGAAGTGACCCCAACCATCAGTAGATCCATGACCTAATGGAATGATTAAAATTTTATAGTATGAGACTCCTACTATGAGAATGCAAAAGAGCATATTTTGATCACTGATGGAAGTATGACAAGACTGACACTAACAGGTTTGACTAATTCCCCAACTACTTTTATGTGCTTGATGAATAATGTATTGCATCCTTATTTGATAAGTTTGTTATTATATTCATTGATGAAATGCTGATATATTTTAAGAATGAGGAAGATAATTTAGTAGTAGTGTTGATATTACTAAAAGAGCATCACTTGTATGCCAAGCTTAGAAATACAGTTTCTTTTAGAAAGAGGTACATTATTTGGTACATGTTGTTTCCAAGGAAGGCATAGCAATAGATATAGAAAAGATAAAGCCTATCATGGAGTGGTCTTCTCCTAAAAATGTGGATGGATTTAGATCATTCATGGGCTTAGTAGGTTACTACAAGAGGTTCATCAGGAACTTCTCACGTATTTCCTTTCCTATTACATCACTGTAGAGAAAAGGTAAGAAGTTTGAGTGGACGCAGGAATGTGTAGCCTATTTTTAACAGTTGAAGAAGTTGTTGACAAACACTCCAGTTCTTAATATTACATATCCGAATAAAGTGTTTGTGGTGTGTACAGATGCTTGCAATAGAGGGCTCAGTGGAATTCTTATGTTGTAGGGATAAGTGATGTGTTATGATTCCAGGAAACAAAATGAGCACAAGCAAAGCTATGCGCCTCGTGATCTTGAGTTGGCAATTATTATTCATGCCTTGAATATGTGGAGGAATTATCTTCTTTCTAGGAATTTTGTATTGATGATCTATCATAGTAGGTTGAAATATCTGTTTGACCAACCAAATTTGAATACCAGGAAAGCTAGATGGTTAGATACCCTTATTGAGCTTTACTTTGATATTAGATACATCAATTGTAAGGAGAACATGCTCACATATGCTCTCAGCAGGAAAGTGTAGTTAAACCATGTTGCAGCAGTGAGCTGATATGGCATAAATTTACAGGATCGGATCTTACAGGATGTCGGGTACAGGGAGCTTATGCACAGATTACAACAAGGTACAGGTAACCATAATGTGGAATATCATCTTATGATAGATGTATTTTTTATATTTAGGGACAACATCTATGTGTCATATGGCAATTTGTACGTGGTATTTAAGATTGTGTACAAAAGTATCTCCTCTAGGTCATGTGGCTAACCTAGAACAACAGAGAGACAAGGAACCCAATGCTTTCCTTAAAGTAATTACATGACTGAATGAAGCCTACCTAGAATCCATCACATTTTTTTCTCCTTCTTTAGCATGAATGCTCCGATTCTAGCTCGGATTGTAAAAATTATAACCTACACAGACAGACAACACAAGCCAAGAAAATATGAGATCTATGCAGTATCATCTAAGTATTGTATTCAATAGATCAACATTGTATTAAAATACATGAAATAGTGACATCACATATAGGAAAATATAAATTTATTTGAATTAATATAAAGGGAAGGAGTTACAACCATAAATAGGTGTTTATCTTTTAGAAGAGCTCCTTCAGGCTCACTTGTCCTTTCCTTGTCATAATGTGAACCTCTAGTCACCCTAAATGCATGAAATGAAACCTATCACAATAGCAACATAAGGGTAATATCACTCTCTAAAATCCAAAATCTTGCATATGGAAGGTTGTAAATATATATAGGAGTGGGGTAGTTGGGAGTTCTTATCCAATTATCAATCTAAGGTTTTATATCCACCTTTGATGGGAGGATGGGATCACAGGATAAGGGATGGAAACTTCAAATTAGGGTAGGATAGGACCTGAATGTTTTATATGAGGTAAATGGTTGTAAAAAATTCTAGAAGCTTCAAGAGTGTCTCTCTTTTTCCCAAATTTCTAAAACCAACGTAGGTGCAAAGGGGAGCAACATGTAGGTGATCAACACATTCCAGAGTGGAGCAACCTGTAGGTGAAAGTTAGACAACAAGAGTCCAAGGATCATTGGTCCTAAAAGTAGCTCACATGATGCAGTTTCAGGTAGAAAATATAGGGAATGAAAGAGGCATGCTTATGGCTTTGTGCAATGATGATGACAAGTGGGAATAGGATGTTGAATGATCTAATTAGGAGGCCTATTGACCGGATGTGACAAAATGGCCTATAAAATATTACCCCCTAAAGTGAAAAATCATAAATGATGACTGATGAGTGAAGTTATTTACCTTGTGACAAGTCATGATTAAGAACAACATGCGAGATTCATCTATTACAATACATTTATATCATGAAATATTTTTGTTGAGGGAGGCATACCCATACTCAAAAAATAAGCTAACATAACATGTAAAATGATCAAAAAATGTGTCCATAGATGAAAATGCGTCGACCCATGACTGGATGATTGTCCATATGATCATGGCCATCATACATTGTTATATTTGTATAACTCCTGAAATCATAGTTCGGATAGATGAAACTATATTTGGGGTATTATTTCTCATTCACACGACCAAACCAACGTACGAGTCTAACCATGTGAATCAATGAGCTAGAGTTGAACATGGTAGACACCATCTGATTATCAGCCGATGATGTAAGTTGTTAATAGATGCAAGAGAAACTACTAATGATGTTAATGGCTCTCAAGATAATATAGTACAATATGTATGGTGTGATTAAATGAGTTGATATTGAACACCACACTAAGTCTTTCGGTCGGAGGCCAATGATGTAAAGCTATTTTCGAGACCAAGGAAACTTTCCATTAATGTATACAAGAATCAAGGTACCAAAGGGTTGTTTCTAATTCAATGTCCTAGATAAAGTATTGATGTTGATAGGAAGTGACTCGTCGTAGGAGGGCCTTGATGTATCCGCTATCAATGACACGAAACAGGTATCATGATTGATACATAATTATGTTGATACGAAGCTGGATTAGGAAAAGGAAAACATGGAATGAAGGATTAAGAGTATTGTAACAGATATTCACTAAATGAATTCTTTTGAAACACTGACGACACTGAATGGAGTTAGCAACATTGACACAAAACCGAAATGGAGTTCTAAAAAGGTATGATGAACTGAATGACAAGAATATTATCCAATTCAACAGTCATGAAGATGAAGTGGAAGAGTGTCATGTTCAAGAGCGACTCACTCCCATTGGAAAATGGAATACCCTGTTTTTCCAATTTCCCCAACCATATTGGTCAGTGCCTCTTTATTTTTTAACAAGCTTGAGGAAGATAACATATTTTTTATATGTAAGTTCATCATTCAAATCAATCCCTTCAATTATTTTTAATGAACCCTGAGAAGGAGTGATTCAACCTTTCCATGTTCGACAAGTCCATCATTGTTTGATATTTTAACGAGTCCAGCGAAGGTAAAACTCAATATATTTTTCAAGTTTAGAGAGTTTTAAAAAGAGGCGAAAAAGAAAAATCCATATGTCCCTTTTCTTAGATAGTCTCTTAAGTCCGAAAAGGTAGAAAAAATACTCTAGAGAACCTATTAGCCATGTTCGACTAAGGTATTCCTTTTTCATAAATAGTCTATCTCAGTCCAGAAAAGGATTAAACTTATACTAAATAGAATTATTTTCATTTAATTTAACGAGTTTGAAAATACAAGTACTCGACAATCTTTCCATATTTTTGGAATCTGAAAAGAGTTGAAAGAGGGCCCCGAGGGGCTCCTTTTACATAATTTCACACAACCCGAAAAAGAGATAAAAGTATAATCCTTAGTCAAAATAACATCTTTAAAGCATGATAAAAATCCATTAACAGTTGTCTATCTGATTAAAACATCACAAAAAGGATTGAACGTACATGTTTCATAGTAAAAATGAATCATATCTAGGTCAAAACATTAAATATGAAAAAAATACTACAATAAATGACCATAAATACTCAAAATGACTATTCATTTTAACCATTTAACATTTACCGTAAAAAATGGGAATTTTGAGCACTTTTTCTATTGATTTTATATAGTGGATTGTGGCCAATCTGGTGGACCATTTTGAGTACCATCGCTTCCAGGTAGGAGCTAAAACCATTCTCTTTCTTTTCACGGCATGTTTCTGTGATTTCATGCAATTTTTTTGAGTTTTTGAGGATCGTGGGGTTCCATAAACAAGCCCTAGGATCAACGCACCCCCACATAATCAAAATATGTGTTGCACCTAGGCATACTGCCACTGCTGGGAGAGGTGCAACGCTTTTTCATGTACTATTGGGGTGCATTGGGTGGAAAATCCTAAGTTTTTTATCATTTTTTGCTCAACTTTTTTCAATTTTTTTGCATGAAAAGAATCCTAACGAATATCTTGTTGATGTTTCAGGTGTTCATTAGCACAAAATGGAATTCATTTGGATATAAATAGAACAAGAAGAACAAGATTTAAATGCAGAAAATGATCTTTCTACCATCAAGGCACTAGAAAAATGTGGATTACTAAAATTCTTCTAACTTCATAGTATGAGGCAACATATGGAATTGTTGAAATATCTTGTTCGTTCATGGGATGTTCAGGAATAAGCATTAAGGTTTGGGGAACATCTGCTCAAGATAAATGTATAATATATCTACTTTCTGACAGGTTTATCCAGGAGGGGTGCCGCCATCTCTCTCCTAGGTGGGAGAGCTAGTGGGGACATGGTGAAAGATTATATCGCTACCTATTGTAGAGCTCGAGCCCAACTAACTAGGTATGGAAAGATCAATATAAAAGGTCCAACCTAATTACCTTTGAGAATTATCTTTTTCGTTATCACGATTTTGGAAGGTACCTCAACACTTCATGTCGCAAGTAAATCGTACATGTAGTATGGGGTGGAGTGTCTAGAGCCAACAATATTCAACTGGAGCAAGGGAGTTTTGGTCAATATGAAGGAAAATATAACTAAATAAAGAGAGGGGAAGTTAAATAACTTCAACTATGGTTCAAACTTATTCTATTTTTCTCTAGAGCAGGTGCCACTACTTCATCCTCAACAGATTACGCTCGATCCTATTGATCTGAGGGCCCCACGGATGAGGAGGTGGATTGATCATATGTCCTGACATGCAGGTCCGTCAACGATCAACTTCTCACCAACCTTTTTTGGATGGTTGCATAGATAGTTAATTATGATCAATCATTATCCTTATGTGGGGATGGATTTCTGTGATGATCCTAAGTTCATGCTTCATGAGGGTGATAAATGGGATGCTTTAGGAAAAAATTTCAACCATTTAAGTTTTTAAAAGTTACAATTTTTTTTCTTTTATGTTTCTGAGATTAAATTATTGAAGTTTTTATGCAGATATTGGACCAGTATGACTAGCAGGTGCTTCGTATCTCCGTCATGCAGAGGGAAAACCATGAGGAGGTGGTGGTACCAGCACAGGTTGTTGCAGTAGGATGGGATGTGCTACGAGATCTTGAGGTAGTTGAGATCCTATCAGAGGTGGAGCACCACATGGAGGGGATTGTTAACCACCTATTAATTTTTTTTCAAGCAAACAGGTGGCTAAATATTTTTCTGAGCCTTCAAGAAATACATTTCCTCTGAAACATATCATTCTTGAAGCCTCTATGTGTCCTTTGCCTTTGAAAAGATCTCCACTGCTTTTTTCATCAAGAAAGCCTCACTGTTTGTGAAAAATTATGCTCAAGAAAGCCTCCATCTGCTCCCTTGTATCCCTGCAAATTCCCCCTTTTTAACCCCTTTTTTCCTTCTCAAAAGTTCCCCTTTGACCCTCAAAATCCTTCACTAACCCTCTAAATCATCAAATTACCCTTTTAAAACCTTATGGCTTCCTTCCTTTGGTTTAAAAATCCCCTTATTTCTCCACCGGAACCCACCATTTAGCCTTAAAAACTTTGTTTTTTGGCCAAAAACCCACTTTTTACCTTATAATAGGCCTAAGCCCCTTTCGTCTAAGCCCCTAACCACTTCCCCACCATGTAACCAAGCGCCGGAACCAAGCGCTAAGGCCCAGGGCGCTTATCGCAATCGGAGTGTTCCATATGTGCACATTTCTTTGTTAATTGATTTTCTCCGATGCGATTGAACTTTGTTCTATGAACCTCCACTTCAGTCTCCACTGTTGATTTATATAAATCTGAATGCTATCACTCTTAACCTTTTCTCTGCCCACCACTTTTCTTTATTTACCCCTCCGACTGTATACAGATCGTTGATCCCTCAATTAATCCGACGGTCAAGCGCCCATCGCATCGCCGCCCCAATCGCCAATCGGAAAAACCTTAATGTGCCACCTTCTGTTCTCCCCAATTTTTATCCCCCGATTGGATCCTGGCCGTTGAACCCACAAAAATGAATGGTTAGGATTTAATCGCGCTCCGCCTCATTTTCCCTCTGTCATCCCCCGTCGATTTAATCTCCACCGTCAATCTTGTTCCAAATCGGACGGTTGGCGCTCAATCGCACATTTCCAATCGAAAAATCTTAAATGTTCCACTCCTGTTTCCCCCGATTCAATCGCTACCATTTTTTATGGACTAAATCTACCTCAAGCTGAAGAAGGCAGAGTCTAGGGTAACATCAAACCACGCTTAATCTGGTAGCTAGCCCTACCAGATCAGGAGAGGGCTCTCTCCTCATCAATCTCAGCAAAATAATCAGTGAGGCTTGAGATGACTTGAAATAAAGGCTGATTTTAGGCTAGGTATATATGTAAAGGAGTTTTATTTTATTTTAAGGGTTTTTGTTGGATCAAAGGGAAAGGCAGATTTTGGGTCTGGGCAATGATCAGTTTTGCAGAGAGCTGAATGGGGCAAGAAAGGCAATTGTTTTGATGCTTCAAATTTGAATGAAATGGATAGCTCAGACCGGTGAGGATTTGAAGAGGGCAAGAGGCTTTCAGGAATCCTCTTCAAACAGTTTGAAAACATCGAAAATTGAACAAAACTCAAAGTAGAGCACTGCAAATCTAATGAATTCCACCTTTACTACTTGTTTGTTTAACTTAAGAAGAAATGAGAAGGAAGATGATACACATGAAACATTCGTAAACTTACAATCACAGAGAGAAACACATCATCAAAATAAAGAGACACATGGATCCCAAGGAGTGGTGCAAACCCTGGTCTATTTCCTTTGCCAAAATGCAGAGATGAAATGTACAATGAAGCTCCAAGCAATCCCAAGTGTCCCACCCTGAAAATGACTGAGAAACTACAAGATATAGACAAGAATAACTCATCCCCATGCCTCTAGGGGTTGAGCTCACTAGTTTAGGAGATGTTTCAACAAGATCTAAACTAAGAACTGGAAAATAGGCAGTGGAACAGCTTGCCTCTATAAGATAGGAAACTGATTCATTCATTTACATTTCACTTTTTGGTGAATGAATCTACTTGCATGAGTAAAAATGTGCCGAAATTACATCAAAGCCATGAAATTACATCAAGTTACATCAATATTTTTAATTTTGGAGAGAAAAAAGTCAAACTAGCCAAAACTATGCGAAAAACTGAGTTACTGAGTGAAAATTGAGCCAAAATTCCCAATGTGTCGCGCCTGAAATCTCTATGCGTCATGCCACTTTGGAGCCGATTTTGAGGGCCTTCTCGGAGTCCAAATTGAGCGCAGGATAGCTCGTTGGAAATATCTACCTGTCTACTTTCCAACCTAGTGGAATTTCTGAATTTGGTTTCCATTTTCCCCTCCAAAAAAGAGTTTTCCCAACACTGCTTCTTTTGTGTCCAAAAAGTGGCAGAAAGGTAAATTTTAGGGTGTTTTTGACCCTTTCGGCAACCCAATAATTGTCAAAATCTCTAGGTAATGGGTAGGAATGCATAAATTTTGATGAAAAATCCATAAATATCAAGTTTTACCAAAGAGGAGCTGCCAATCATAAGCGTGCACCAATTGGCGCGACATGTCGGGCAGGGAAATCTGTGTTAAGGCCAAAAAATTTGAAATTGACAAAATGTGTCCTAAATTTCTTGAAATTTGGGCTGAATGTCCACCATCATGCACTATGCTGCGAAAAATAAGCTTTGGCCAAAATTTGGAGTCTATCATGCCTTTTGCGACGCTTTAATGCCCTCTTTAACTTTGCCTTCGGGATCTTGATTCGTGCCTTGCAAACATGATTTCTTGCCCAATAATGATTCTTCATGTGCCTCAACATGTTATTTTCCTTGTTGGCCTTCTCCAACATCTTCTCCAAATTAATATTGACCCTCTCAAGCCAAGTCTCTCGATCAAACTCAATCTCTCGCTTAATGGATGTCATCTCGGTTTGGCTCCTTTGGGCAACTTGCCGGTTTTGCCTTCATGTTTTTGAGCGCCATGGATGAGTGGGACTGATGATGGGAGGGTTTGATGCTAGCTGTAGGATTTTATGGAATGAAAGGTTTTATGGGATGACATCTAGGGTTTGGGATGACAATTAGGGATTTAGGGTTAGTTGATTAGGGATATGGGAAATGTGGAATGGGTAGATGAGAATGTAAAGAGAGGGAGAAAATGATTGAGGGAATGAAGGAGTGAGGGAGTGAGAAATGGATAGGAGTGGAATTAGCAGCAATAAATACAACTCATAAACCCTATGCAATTGTTTTTTGACAAAAAATGCAAGGAGGTAGGGTTTTAATTTTTATCCATTAAATCATCATAAGCACCATGAGAAATTCATTCATTGGTCATGGAGGGATGTTAACTTACTTGGGAAATGAGTAATTTAGAAATTTGAGAGTCTTTGGAGGAATATTTGAATGGATTTCAGGCTTTTTAGCCCAATGCGTCGTGCCATCTCAATGCGTCGCGCCAGTTCATTTTTTGCACTGTAGAGGACTACCCAATGCGTTGCACCATCTCAATGCGTCGTGCCTTTTTGCAGCCGACTTTTGGAGACCTTCCCGGTGTCCAAATTGGGCACGGGATAGATCTTTGGAAATATATTTGTCTCTATTTATCATTTGACTCATCAAAAAAGTCATGTGGCCAAACAAGCTAGGAGAAATCTTGATTTTCCCAAAGTCACTTCAGAGGTGCATCAATTCTCCTGAGGCAACTGTATTTTTGACATTTCTCTAAAACCATGACACCTGTGTAAAAAGTGAAGGATTTTGTTCTTTCCTGACCTATTTTGGACAAAAACCTCTCTCATTTTTCCCAAATTCATCTTTTATTGCTTGGAAACATCATTGGAGTAAAACCTATCCCGATGTGTGGAACAAGGGATTTGTCGAAATGAAGCGAAATGAAGGGGATAAGGGGCTTATAAATTCTTGAGAAAATTTTTGGAAGTAGGGAGGGATGTTAGAAATTAGGGGAAAGTGTAATTTCAGAAATTGGGTGATGAGAAGGGGTCCAAAAGGGCAAAACATAGGCCTAGCCTAGAAAATTGCCAAGTTGTAGCAAGAAATTAGGGTTTGTGCTAAAATGAGGAATTTGGGGGATATCAGTGATGGGAAGTGTTTAATAAGGTACATTAAGGATAGGGGAAGGTGTATGAACATCAAGATACAAGTTTTGCTAATGATTTGACTATCCAAGAGAAATTACCTTCAAAACCCTAGGAGAGGGAAATGAACCTTACCTAGGCACAACTGAAGCATGAACAAGGTGTAAAATGACCCAGTGGAACTTGACATGATGATGAAAACCCTATAAATGATGTTACACTCAACTGAATGGTGACATGGACCGAAATTTGGACATTTTGAAAGGAGCGAAAGCAAACCCTAGACCTAATACCTAGTGACCAAATTTTACTTGAAGACTCACTGAAATGACAAAATTTGACCTTGACACCTTAAAATCACTTTGTAAGAGCATGTTTTATCACTAGAGGAAGGCTGCAAAGGCTGAAATTAACATTGGCTCCAATGGGGATGGTAGCTCCTTGGAGGTGCCAAGAACTACAGATCTTTGGGAAGCAGACAGTGCCTTCATCCATTGGGCAATGGAGTCAAAAACTCAAGCTAAAATGCATGAATGAAAACTGATGACTTGACAACACAAACTGACTCTCACTCAACTAAAAACTGACTCGATACTTAAACACAACTGACCAACTGGAAAATATGCTCAATATGAAGCTTATTCAATACAACCTACTCTAACAGTTTCATTCATCGCCTGATCAAGTGAAATGAAAAAACCAATGCAACCAAGTAAGTATTCCAGCTGCTGTTTGAATTCTCCACAAGTGCTCATTTATGAACAACAAGAGAGAACTACTGAAAGGCAACTCCCATGAAAAATTGTGAATGGATTCGTTGAATACTATGGATTCTCTATCCGCCTCCAAAAACACTGCATAAGGATCTTGAAGTTCATGCACACTGGAACTTAGCTCATCCAATGGATTACTTCTCTTCTTCTCATACCATGAATGCAAACTTTCTTTTGAGCTTTGTGACGAGACTCCTACTAAAAATGACAAAGAGACCGGCTGCCAGATCAAGTTTATATCAGCACACGTTTCAAGCTTACATATAGTCAATGGAGAAGGACTTTGATTGCAAACATCATCCAACACATCAGCTATTGGATCATGAAAAACTTGAAAAGACTGTTGCAATCCATTTTCTATTGGTTCTGATGAGATTACATGATTTTCCACAAGCTACTCATTTGAAGATTTACTATGCAATTTACCCTTCAAAAAATGAAATGATTCAAAACAAAATGGTACGGATTCATCTCGTATAATTTGATCATATGTGCCAGCTTCCATGTCTTCATCTGCAACTTGAAAATCAATGGCATTTTGGGGCTGCAAATCTGGATATGGGAAGTCTTGAACAAGGTTTTTATTGCCCTCAAGATGGTCCAAATCAAGACTTGTTGACAGTTGATTTCTGATTGCATGGAAGTTATCTCTGATGAAATGAAACGAATCAAAACAAAAAGGCAAATATCCTTCACTTACTTCAAAATTTTCTGCACTTTCCTCGTCACTGTCATAGCTTATATGCATCGGTTGATCACTATACTCTAGCTGCCGAAAGTGAACTTCCTCCTTCCACAAACTAGCTGTTGATTTGTCTGCAAGATTAGCTTCTATTTGGAGAACATAATCATCATCATACTGATCAAACTAAGGCAAATCATCAATATAAAACACATCATCAAGCATACATGTCAAATCAACAGATCTCTCTTCTCCAAGATGATCTACAAAAAAATCATTATTAGATCTATGACAACTGGGATAAGAAACAAAATGTTTTGGATAAGAAAATTTTTCTTCTTCAATCAGCGAGCCATGGGCTTGAACATTATACTCATTCCTTGTGATGATCTTCTGCATCATCTCTTCCACTGCACTTACCAAAATGTCAAGCTTTACCTCTAGAGATGTCGATTTCTCTGGATCTATGTTTTTCATCTCTTCTTCCTTCAACTTTTCCCTTCGGATCTTCAAATAAGCCTCTACATCTACTGCGTTATTCTGCATCTCTTCAAGTGTTGCAAGATTCCTTTCTCTCAGCTAAAACTCCATTTCCGGATCAAAGGCACCCAGGTAGTGCAGGAGAGTAGATCTAGGAGGAGGCCTTATATCAATTGGCATCGAATAATAAACTTGGTTAAATATGGCAAAAAATTGTTGTATTGTCTCCCCTGGCTGCCTTTTCAGCTGGTTATACTCTTCTATGATCAAGAAAGGGTTCTTTCTGACCACCCACCTGTCGAGGAAAACTTTGACGAACTGCTGGAAATCTAAGATGCTCGCATCAGGCAGGGCTTTGAACCAACTCTTGACTTTGCCTTGAAAAGAAAAAGCAAAAAGCCTAATACTGACATCCTCTTCACCAACTTCAAAAAGGTCAAGAAAAGACTCAAAATTCAGAACATGTCTCTCAGCAGTGATGTCGCGTTCACCATCAAATCTTGGTAGATATAGGGCATGATTTTTAGGGAAAGCATGGGATAAAGGAGGTAAAATCATAGGCTTGTATCGATCTGGAATTTTACAAGGTATAGGGGTATGTACAAATGCTGCAGAATCAGTCTTGGTCTCTTGAGGTTCATCAGTTTGAAGATGGTCATCACAAGATTCGAAAGAAAGGTCTTGATCAAGCTCAAAAGCATGCAAATATTTGGTATTTACAATCTTCAAAGGGAAGGAATCAAATGCAGGTTGAGGATCTTTTCTCAAATACAATATTCTTTGCAAAGCCTTCTTGATATTCTCGGGAAAAGAGAAGAAATAATTTATGATAAATAACCAAATGTCTTGGATGAAATTCCAACTTGAATACCTGATCTTTCCATATTGTCCTTTCATGTTTCTGCTGGTCAGGTTCATCCTCCAGTGGAGTCCTTGGATTTGATCTCAAAACTCATTTAGAGTTGCCAGGTGAGTGATTTCAACCTTGCGGTGTCTGATCGTTGTCCACCATCAACAATCAGATCTGAAATTGATTAGATCTTACTGAGGAAACCAGATGTTCAGTTCATAAACTAGACCGGAGATTGACTGAAGCAGCATTCATCTACTTTCGCTAATGCAAAGCAAGAGCGTTTCGAAGGCTACCTGGCTAACTTCAGGCTCCGTCTGTAGTTTATAAAGAAAAAAACAAACTTTTTGTTTCCCTAGTATGGTCGCCACTATCTTATGGCCTAAATCTACCTCAGGCTGAAGAAGACAAAGTCTAGGGTAACATCAAACCACGCTTAATCTAGTAGCTAGCCCTACCAGATCGGGAGAGGGCTCTCTCCTCGTCAATCTCAGCAAAATAATCAGTGAGGCTTGAGATGACTTGAAATAAAGGCTGATTTTAGGCTAGGTATATATGTAAAAGAGTTTGATTTGATTTTAAGGGTTTTTGTTGGATCAAAGGGAAAGGCAGATTTTGGGTGTGGGTAATGATCAGTTTTGCGAAGAGCTGAATGGGGCAAGAAAGGAAATTGTTTTGATGCTTAAAATTCGAATGAAATGGATAGCTCAGAATGGTGAGGAGATGAAGAGGGAAAGAGGTTTTCAAGAATCCTCTTCAAATAGTTTGAAAACATAGAAAATTAAACAAAACTCAAGGTAGAGCACTGCAAATCTAATGAATTCCACCTTTACTACTTGTTTGTTTAACTTAAGAAGAAATGAGAAGGAATATGATACACATGAAACATCTGTAAACTTACAATCATAGAGAGAAACACATCATCAAAACAAAGAGCCACATGGATCCCAAGGAGTGGTTCAAACCTTGGTCTATTTCCTTTGCCAAAATGTAGAAATGAAATGTACAATGAAGCTCCAAGCAATCCCAAGTGTCCCACCCTGAAAATGACTGAGAAACTACAAGATATAGACAAAAATAAATCATACCCATGCCTCTAGGGGTCGAGCTCACTATTCTGGGAGCTGTTTCAACAAGATCTAAACTAAGAACTGGAAAATAGGCAGTGGAACAACTTGCCTCTATAAGATAGGAAACTGATTCATTCAGTTACATTTCACTTTTGGTGAATGAATCTACTTGCATGAGTAAAAATGTGCCAAAATTACATCAAAGCCATGAAATTACATCAAGTTACATCAAGATTTTTACTTTTGGAGATAAAAAAATCAAACTGGCCAAAACTAGGCGAAAAACTTAGTTACTGAGTGAAAACTGAGCCAAAATTCCCAATGCGCCGCTCCTGAAATCTCTATGCGCCGCACCACTTTGGAGCCGATTTGGAGGGCCTTCCCAGAGTCCATATTGAGTGTAGGATATCTCGTTGGAAAGCTATACCTGTCTAATTTCCAACCCAAGTGGAATTTCTGAATTTGGTTTCCATTTGCCCCTCCAAAAATGAGTTTTCCCAACACTGCTTTCTATGTGTCCAAAAAGTGGCGGAAAGGTCAATTTTAGGGTGTTTTTGACCCTTCTGGCAACCCAAAAATTGTCAAAATATCTAGGTAATGGGTATGCATGTATAAATTTTGATGAAAAATCCATAAATATCAATTTTTACCCAAGAGGAGCTGCCAATCATAAGCGCGCGCCAAGTGGCGCGACGCGTCGGGCAGGAAAATCTGTGTTAAGGCCAAAAAATTCGAAATTGACAAAATGTGTCCCAAATTTCTTGAAATTTGGGCTGAATGTCCACCATCATGTGCTATGCTGGGCCAAAGAAGCTTTGGCTAAAATTTGGAGTCTATCATGCCTTTTGCGACGCTTTAATGCCCTCTTTAACTTCGCCTTCAAGATCTTGATTCGTGCCTTGCAAACATGATTTCTCGCCCAATAATGATTCTTCATGTGCCTCAACATGTTATTTTCCTTTTTTTCCTTCTCCAACATCTTCTCCAAAAGAATATTGACCCTATCAAGCCAAGTCTCTCGATCAACCTCAATCTCTCGCTCAATGGATGTCATCTCGGTTTGGCTCCTTTAGGCAGCTTGCCGGTTTTGCCTTCATGTTTTTGAGCGCCATGGATGAGTGGGACTGATGAGGGGAGAGTTTGATGCTAGCTGTAGGATTTTAGGGAATGAAAGGGTTTATGGGATGACATCTATGGTTCAGGATGGCAATTAGGGATTTAGGGCTAGTTGATTAGGGATATGGGAAATGTGGAATGGGTAGATGAGAATGTAAAGAGAGGGAGAAAATGATTGATGGAATGAAGGAGTGAGGGAGTGAGAAATGGCTAGGAGTGGAATTAGCAGCAATGAATACAACTCATAAAACCTATGCAATTTTTTTTTACAAAAAATGCAAGGAGGTAGGGTTTTAATTTTTATCCATTAAATCACCATAAGCACCATGAGAAATTCATTCATTGATCATGGAGGGATGTTAACTTACTTGGGAAATGATTAATTTAGAAATTTGAGAGTCTTTGGAGGAATATTTGAATGGATTTCAGCATTTTTAGCCCAATTTTCCGCGCCATCTCAATGCATTGTGCCAGTTCATTTTTTGCACTGTAGAGGACTGCCCAATGCGCCGCGCCATCTCAATGCATCGCGCCTTTTTGCAGGTGACTTTTGGAGACCTTCCCAGTGTCAAAATTTGGTGCAGGATAGCTCATTGGAAATATCTTTGTTTCTAGTTATCATTTGACTCATAAAGCAAGTCATTTGGCCAAACAAGCTAGGAGAAATCTTGATTTTCCCAAAGTCACTTCAGAGGTGCATCAATTCTCCTGAGGCAACTGTATTTTTGACATTTCTCTAAAACCATGAAACCTGTGTAAAATGTGAAGGACATTTTTCTTCCTTGGCCTATTTTCGACAAAAACCTCTCTCATTTTTCCCAAATTCATCTTTTATTGCTCGGAAACATCATTGGAGTAAAACCTATCCCAATGTGTGGAACAAGGGATTTGTCAAAATGAAGCGAAATGAAGGGGATAAGGGGCTTCTAAATTCTTGAGAAAATTTTGGGAAGTAGGGAGGGATGTTAGGAAGCATGGGAAAGTGGAATTTCAGAGATTGAGTGAGGAGAAGGGGTCCAAAAGGGCAAAACATAGGCCTAGCCTAGAAAATTGCCAAGTTTTAGCAAGAAATTAGGGTTTGTGCGAAAATGAGGAATTTGGGGGATATCAGTGATGGGAAGTGTTTCAGAAGGTACATTAAGGATAGGGGAAAGTGTATGAACATCAATATACAAGTTTTGCTGACGATTTGACTATCCAAGAGAAATTACCTTCAAAACCCTAGGAGAGGGAAATGAACCTTACCTAGGCACAACTGAAGCATGAACAAGGTTTAAAATAACCTAGTGGAACTTGAAATGATTATGAAAACCCTCTGAATGATGGTACACTCAACTGAATGGTGACATGGACCGACATTTGGACATTTTGAAAGGAGCGAAAGCAAACCCTAGACCTAATACCTAGTGACCAAATTTTACTTGAAGACTCACTGAAATGACAAAATTTGACCTTGACACCTTAAAATCACTTTGTAAGAGCATGTTTGATTACTGTAGGAAGGTTGCAAAGGCTGACACTAACACCATCCATGTGATCTAGATCGAAGGCTCCCATCACATCGCGTCTCCACCATATCTTGTTCATCGAGCTTTCCTGTTAACTTCATCAAGAAATCTCAACCATTGATCTCCTCCTGAGATATAACGGTCCACACTCAATCGCCCTCTGCCCATGCCAGTCCCACCATTCAAAGCCCCCATTTCATTTTATTTTCATTGATCCCCTGGGTATTTCGCCCAAAGGTTTAATTTTATGTTTTTACATTAAAGTTATAATTTCCCGGTCTGACCTTCTAAAGCCACTCCACCGGCAAATCACGATCGTCGATCACCACCACCAGATCTAATAGGACGGTTCATAATCATTTCTTCACAAAACCTTCATCAGACCGACTTCTCCACCATTACACAATAATTTTCACCATTTTCTCCATTACAGCCACTGTTTCCACAGTTGCGCCTCCATCTTCCTGTTAGAAAATTATATATTATGGAGAAATGCAACACATAAAATATGTGAAAAAATACAAGCACACTAAACACATAGAACCAGAGAGACACAGATATACGTGGTTCACCCAGTTTGGGCTATGTCCACCCCAAACAGCCAGTCCTTCCTTTCTATTATCTAGCGAAAATGAAGATACAAAACCTACAGGAGATCTGCTGTAATATCCTATGTTCTCTCTCACAGTATCCCTATCTGTTTCTCGCTCTGAGAATACACACATAATCCACAGCCACAATACAATACCCTCATATATACAAAGGGGTTTCCTTCTAGGGAAAAAAACCCTAAACTAAACATAACTTCTACTGTCAGATCATCCACTTATGAACAGCCTAGATTGACTAGAAATTACTATAATTTTACAGGGAAATTTTACATCTGTTTTTAGCTTCGAGGGCACTGCCCCCAAAACCCCCGCCAGGGGGGGGCTCCGAAAAGCACTGCTGCCTCCCCCTGGACCCCCCATGGCAGCGATTAATTACGGGCAGCATTGCCACCCCTTTTAAGGTATAGGGGTCCAATGCTATGATACAAAGTAAACAAGATAATCAAGCTCCACACCCAACACTTCCATAGTCCTCCACAACATCTGGCCTCCACTCCAATGGATTTTCTTAATGATTTTATTGGTTTTGCAGGTGTTAAAGGATTGCGGTGGTGCTCTATCTCATTAGTCACAGACAGAGTTGTACATTGGCGCAGAAGGCCATATTCAGAGCTAGAGATCGCAGGGAAGGACTCCTGAGGGGGTTTTAAACGCATGTTTCATTCCAATCATAGTTATTAAACTTTGCTAAAAACCTCTAGCACCATTAAACCTATGCATTTACAAACAAAGACAATCACAGAAGCGGAAAAGAGTATCAGTGAAGGTTTAAATCATTTGAAGCCTATTATTGAAGATTTTAATCTTTAACCCAATGTTAGAAGGAAAATGTGCAGATTGAAGACCTTATGAATGACACAGAAGGCCTAATGAGGCCTAAAGCACAGAAACAATCCTTGTCAACATTTCATATCAACAAAAGTTTCTTTCCCAAGAAAGGATAAAGTCTTCATAATTTTTTCTACTCTTCATCAACATTCCCGAGAAGATCACCACCCTGACAGCAGTCCTGAGATTGCCGGAGCATTTGTTACAGAGTATGGCAGGCGTAAAGGTCATTTATCTGCCCCACTTGCCCTAGAGTACTACAGAGTATAGATAGTCGAAAAGTACATCAACGAACATACTTGGAGTTACTATCAGCCTGTCGATGACCACTCTTTCATCCAAAGAAATTGAAAATCAATGCATAGACATTAAGACAGAATGGGCCTCGAGCTCTCTTCTTCTCTCTTCTTTAATGTTTCAATTAAAGTTTCATCTACCTCCTCTGCCTCTCTTTAGCTATAAGAACTCAAGAAAAATACATTGTAAAGTTTGTTGTTCGGATAACCATGGATTGTAAGTTGTTTCTCTTGAGATAGAGTTTTGTGTGTATCAATTGTAAAATAGGCTGATGAGATGATTTTAGACTGAATATCAAGCTATTGGACAATGTTTTATATGACTGGTGTTGCTCTTTAATATGACAAGCAATTTCTTTGGATCCTGATTTAAAGCAGCGGTGATGTGTTCTATCTTTGTCTCTGTTTTCCTTATGTAATTCATCATATTTCATTTCTCTGATAAGAATCAGAAGTATGGTTTAGGATATACCCTTGCATGGTACCCTAATGCTCTCCTGCTCTTCTTATCTATGATGTTTTCTACTAATTGTGCTATCTAAGAACAAATTCAAGATAATTTAGCCAGTATAGTAGTTGGTTTTCCCTGCTTGCTGATGCATGAATTTAGAGTCTGTTCTTAGATGTTCTTGTCTGGTTTTAATTGAAAGAATTGGGATACCAGGAGATTAGAGTTGATTCTGTCTCACTAGGGTCCTTTTCTAATAGTTAAGCTTTTCTAATATCCCTTAAGCTGAATGTCAAAGCATTGAAAGTTCAAAGCCTTTCTCTGATCTCAAGCTTCACCTTTGTGTTAAATCTTTAATGTTTTCTATTGTCTGAAGAGTTAGCCTCATTAGGAGTTTGATCACAGAAGGTTAAGGCATGCCCTATCCCTGGATTAGCTCTTAAGGTGGTCACCTTGGAAGGTTCCCTTGTCATTCACCTGCATTCCTTATCATTTCATCCCACACTATCATCTTTAAAGATCCTCTATTTTAGATTACTAGCCCATTTGAAAGCCTTGGATATTGAATTGCAAGTAAACCCTTTTATGACTCCATTTCCCAATGGTCTTGATTTCTCTTTGAATTGTCTCCCATTGCCAAAATCCTTTTTTCTCTCCTTTGTCTTATATTGAACCATTTTTTCATGTTTCCCAACAACCAAACAAACAAAACAAAGCAACAACCCTTGTGCCATATAACTAGCCTAATACCTTAAATTCGAACTTCAAAGACATATATTTCTTTTCCTTTTATAGAGAGGTCCCTCTCTGGACCCAGGAGGGCTAGATCCTGAGGTCCCAAAGCGGTTTGATGTTGTCTTATCTTTTGGTATTGCCAAACCTGCCAAAACATAGGAACCCCAACAAGGATGACACACAGAATTAATAAGACCATGGTCGACAAAATTCCCATGTGACTTTACTGACACACTATCAGAGTGCCTAGTTGTATTGGTTAATTATTGCATAAGATATTTCATGGAGTGTCATTTCATTATGAGCACCATTGATTTTTCTACTTAGATATTTGCATGTATATTTTCATATGGGCGAAGTAGCCATATGTGTCTAGGGGCACAATTTTTTTTTAACCAAACTTAATATATATACATATTTTCAGTGTTTCCTAGTTCCTGTTATGCTTTAAATATGATGTGATGTGAATTGACCTTATTTATATTCGTTTTCTATCTAAAACATAATTAGCTAAGGCATCTTCTAATATATTTATATTTCTAGAAATATGTTCATATCATGTAAAATCAAAATGTCTTTCTAGAAGACGTACTCTCAAAACGATGCGAAGGATGGTAGGACTTCTAACTAAATATACACTAGCAAGTTGTAATACTACAATTTTTGAGTCAAAAATGATGATTAAACAAAAAATAACATGTGAAATAGCATGAGATGGTAGCTAAACCATTGCACTATACTTAGCGATGTTGTTAGTAGAGAGACCAATAAAAATCCCTTGTATACTCACTAGCTCGCCATTTGGAGCAAAGATATCCCATTTTACGGAAGATAGGTTATGAGTACTACAACTAGCACCATCAATATAACTGTAATATTCCAAATTTTCCATCAGTTAATTGGAATATTAGAGTTCTTAATTTTCTCAATTAATTAAGTAAATAAAAGAGTGGAGGGACCCATAAACCCCATAGATGAATAAAATCCACTTTTGATGTGTGAATGTGGGTTATTTAGAAGTAGAATGTCATTATGGAGTAGTGGAGAAGCTTCTTAATGAAGAGAGAGTGGAGATCATGGATCATTAATGAGAAGATCATGGAGATAATGGAGGAAGTAAAATAAGATCATAGAGCACTAATGATGAGATAGTGGAGAAAGTGGTGCATCTAATGCACACATGATGGAGAGAGTGGAAATTAAATGCATAGATCATGGAGATCATGGAGAGACATCGCAGTCTTCATGGATGCTGGTGGCCACATGTATAGCGCAATTATGAGGTGGGCCAAGGCTAGGGAAGGCTCAAAAAGCATAAAAGGAAGATGAAGGCAGCAATAGAAGGAAAGCTTTAGATTTTGATTTCAGATCTAGATTTTTCATGTGACATTTCTATGCATGCTTCAGCTATTTAGCTAAGTCTGCAGTGTTGTTTAGCACACGGGTGTTTCCGAGCGGAAATCCCACCCTTACGCACGGGGTACTTTGAGTGCCTACTATGGGAATGTTTTGTTTGATCTAACATAGATCATCAGGCATTGGTGCCACATTCAACCCCTCTCTTCTGCATATACAGCTTCAGGAATTACGCATTTGTGTGTTAGGGTTTGAGAGGAGGAGGTTGTTTCTAGCACTTTCAGCTAGGAAACCAGTGGAGGATTCATCCTTTCACCTTGTGCTTCAAGATCAGTCTTCCAAGAGTAGCATATTCATATCCAGCATTTAGGCCATCATTTTATACCTCCATGTAGCATTAGTTCCCTCAGGAATTGTGCAGTCTAGTCCTGTAAATATGAAGGAGGAAGGAAGTTTCCAATATTTCAGCTGGAAATCATGTGAGGGATCATCGCCTCACCTTGTCAAGCCTATTTCCAACACTCTTTAGCTTTATTGCAACATCTAGCATTAGGCTATAGCTTCAGCCTCCCAGACAGTGTATTTTATTCTAGTTGTTGTGTATTCAGCAGTTGCATCTAGTCGAGGAGGAAGGAGGAGATAGATCTCAAGCTTCTATCTTGGAGATATGAAGGAGGGGTCATCCCTATTTGCATTGAGATGATTTATCATATTTCAGCCATATTTATCTTCATTTCATGCAGAAGATCTGTATACCCAGTAGTTTTATAGTGAAATCCCTACGAGGGTGATTTATCAAGATTGCTAGATCTGAAAATCCATTTCTGGGTTATTTTTGGTTTTCATCATAGAGCTTGGATCTGAAATCCTGACATCATCTGAGCTCTAGATCAGCTAGATCTGTGCATTCCCTTTTAGCTAGTAGTTATATTTACACTATTTGCTAAAGGTACAGTGCAGTATTTCCTCCAACAGTCCAGGAGTTACGTAGTGCCTTTGATGAGAGGGTTTCAAGGTCATTCTAGCCAACTTGTTTGGCTTGAGTGTCTCATATTTTGAGCATTGTTGTACTTTTTTATCCACCTCCATACGAATAAAATGGCTCAGCTATTCTACATATTTGTATCGTGTATTTAGTTTATTGTTCATTGTTTCATTTTCCAGTTATTTTGTTTCTATATTCCTATCTTTTCCATTTTGGAATATTACAGTGGTATCGGAGCATGATCTTTGGCTTATCTTGTGGGAACTTCATGACATTAGAAGAATAAGAAGAAGAAGTAGAAGAAGAAGAAGAAGAAGAAGAAGAAAAAGTAGAAGAAGAAGAAGAAGTGTTCAATGGCAGAAGGAATAAGTGTTTCCACACTTCTCTTTAGATCTATGCAGGATCTCTCCACAGAGACTAAAGAAATGAGAAGGGGAAGGCAAAGAGAAACCTCAAGAGGGTTTCAGAATGAGGAAGGTCCAAGCACTTCCTATCAGCAGCATAAATAACCGGCAATGCAAAGAGCTCCACAACACTTTTCTATGTCCACTTTCCTTGCAGAAGGAGACGAATGGCATGGAGATGAAGGATAATTAGAGCATGAGACTTAAGTGATTATCTTGTAGAGTAAAAATCTCAAAAAAGATCATTCAAGGAGAATATGAATCTCCAACGATTTATCCAAATCAAAGAAAACTGGAGATCCCGCAGCAGAAATAGAAGAAGAAGACATATATTCTTCTTGCTGACATTCGATGGATCATCCACAAGAACAATAAAATCTTGGATGAAGGAGTTATATCATTTCTTCCAGCTACAACCAGTAGTGGAAAGAGAGGCTATTGAGATTTTAGTGTTGCACCTTGAGGGTGAAGCAAAGGATTGGTGGTTCAACCATTTGAAACATGCAAGAGTCTTTTCTTATGCAGATTTCACTCAAAGTTTGATCAAGAATTTTGATAGAATAAAATAAGAGGTAATTCCCATAGAGAAATTTCCCATCATTGATGATAAATTACATGAGGAGCTAAGAGAAGATGTCAGCAATATCACTCTGAAAGAGGAGCAACTACCACGAATACCAGCTGTAGAAGTACTTGCATCAGGGGAAGGGACACTTGAATCTTTGCAAGATGGTCTTGAGCTCTTGACATTGTGAGTCCTACGCATAATTCAGGAGATGCATGAGGAGGAGGAGTTAGGTACCAATGCTACTACAGTAGAAGAGGAGAAACCATCACCATTATCAGCAATTGGAGAAGCCATTGTATTGGTTGGAGGAACTCTTGCAGCTTTTCAAGATGTTCCCAAGTTTCATTTGATCAAAGGTTTGCAAACATTTTCATCCCATGTTATTTTAGCATCTCAGTTTGGGATTTGTGGGATATTTCAATCAGGGAAATTTCATAACCAAGGGTTAGAGCACCTTGCTGATTAAAAGCAGAAAACTATCACTACGCAGAGGACCCTTGACTTTCTCAAGGTCGAGATGTATAGCCATTCCAGTTTTTCATTGTTGAGCTACACACAACACTTTGTGTTGAAGTGTGGAGTTTCACAGGATGGGATGAGCATAGTTCTAATCAGTACAATGTTGGGCTATTATTTCAACATTGTGTATGGCCATGAGATAGCAGATGCACCATCATGGAGATTAGCAGCGCTATCACTGAGGAGCAGTAATGATTTGGGGGCCCAAATATTCTTGGAGCATTCCGATGACCACTTCACTCATGAAGCATTAGAGAGACAGATGGTAGATGGTAGACATCTTATGATAGATAGTATTTTACATTATAAATATGAAGCCTTCTTGATGAGCATATCACAGCTCAAAGAGAATTTTCTGCCTACAACATATTCATAATCATATGGATTCGATCGGATCATCCATGAGAGCTTCTCATGGAGAAACCTCAAGGAGGGTGCACTTCAACATATCATGGAGTGCAAAGATAGTCATCAGATTGCAGAGGATGGTATTCTCCATTGGGCGATACCAAGCAGGAGCATGATAGGAGTCATCACCCACAGTTGAATGGATGGGTGAGGATGATGAGAAAGTGGTTGGTGAGATACTTTCATATCTATGACACGGGGAAGCAAGAAGCATGGATGTTGTTATCACTATTAAAATTTTTCCAAATTTGGATAGATTACTTGGTTCCTAGTCATGGATTTTAGATAGGTGTGAATTCATGTTAATTTTTTTAGGGGTTAAGTGATAGGGTTAGAGTCTCATTTCCATTCATAAAATAAAGTCTAGCAACCTTATTTCATACATTTACAGTCTTATACCATGTTTAGAAGAGTTAAATTTTTTATCATTTTGAAAAAAATTTGGTTAAGCCACGAAACCACGTTTTCGTAGCACAGAGAGTGTAAAAAGCTGCTTTTGCGCTATGAAAATGTTGGTCATTTCGTAGCGCAAAATCTTGAATTTGCATTGAGCACGCTACGAAATCGGGGATTCGTAGCATGTCTTGTCAGTTATCAAATCCACCAGAATTCCGTTAATCATTTATGATTAGGTGTCAGCCACAAGTCTTTTCTCACGCATGCAACCATTCATAGCCATTATAACATTCATTTAAGCTCATTTTCCTTATGTCATTTTCAAATTTGAAAGGGGCTAGTTTTGGTTTTATTGCCTCATGCAAGAAACACATGATGCATACCCTCTTTTGAATGGTAAGCTCATGGTAAGTAGAAAACAAAGCTTCTTTTTCATTCATCAAGCGAGGCAGTGTCGACTGTAATCAAGTGAGGAAATTTACTTTGAAATCAAGCGAGGCTGTTGGTTACAAGTTTTCAAAAGCACGCAGGAAATTCAAGGAAAGGATGACAGAGGAAAGGAAGAATCACTGGTCAGGCCATTGTTTAAGGACAGAGCCTGAAAGCATTGAGGCTCTAACCAAAGACAAATTAGTTGAAGATGCCTTCAAGAAGATAGGATGTTGGAAGGTTCTGTGAAAAATTGCAGGGAGGTCATAATCAAGTGACAAAAGAATTTTCTCTTCACTTCACAGGTTCGAATACAAAGGTTGGTCTCTTAAACTCTACAATTTCCCCTAAAATTATATCATCAGTGACAGAGATTCCAAGGGGAGAAGAAAGATGGTTTAAAAACTTCAGGTTTGATATGAAACCTTGTAAAAAATTTCTGAAGCCAGGGTTTGAAGAGACAGATTTGACTAAAGCAGTGCCAAGAAGCTACATCAAGAACACATATGCCAATCTACTCTACAACATTCAAAGGTACTTCACTTGTGAGGGAAGATACCATAAGGTGTACTCTTATCATTTCAAGCTCCTATTGCATTGTACTAGAATGATTTCTTTGGATTTTCCTTTCTTCTTGTTTTGAAGTTTAGCTAAGATGGCAGATAAAGTGGAGATGAAAGCTCAATACTGTGAAACTTCACTTTTCCATCATGGTCTAGTTAAATTTATTGTTTTACATGAAATTCAGAGAATAAACAGAGAATGGTCTAAATTTTTTTTTTTGTGTGGATTTGGGATGGAAACACAAGGAGCAGGTGTTAGCCCTAGTGCCAAAGAAAAATCATCATCAGAAACTAGTGAACCTGCAGAGACAAGATCAAAAAGATTTTTCAAGTTAAAGCCTAGAAAACAAGTGAAAGAGCCAAAGATTAAAACACCGGTGATTATTCAAGAAACCCCTCAACCTGCAAAAAATAAAACAACCGAAGGTAAGGAAACAATACAGGAATAGTTAACCAGCAAATCAGCCCAGAAAATATTGACTAGAAGTCAAATAGCAAGGGAAAAAGGAAAAAAAGTGGTGTCAGAAGAAGATCCAGGTTTAAAGGGTAGTTTGAATGATATTTTACAAGTTATTGATATTGAGGAATATCCTTTAGTTCAGGAAGATTTTATAATTTTGGATGAAGTGAAATCTAAGAAGATCAAGTCTTCCAAAAAGATAGATTTTAATGATGAAATTTCAGAGTTTGTGTTCAAGCCCAGAAGGCCTCTAACTATGAATTCAAAAAAATTGCAAGGGCTGGATGTGGAGTTAGATAAAGCAGGAGAAGTTTCAAATTTTCTTGAGGAACCCATAGACCTTTCATCACCTATGCCTGAAGATGACAGAAACAGAGTTTTCAACACTCAAAGAGAAAAGAGCAGTTATGAAGGAATTAAAGAAAATTTGAGACTATCAAATCATGAAATTGCTAAGCTTAAGAAGAAAGCAAGAAAACATGTTGTTGAGAAGATAAAATTCAACAGAATTAAGGCTCTGTGGGAGCTTGAAAGAGTTTTAAAACCTGAAACAGTCAGTAGTGAAGCTCAGTATTTTACCTAGACTCTTCCTGCAATCAAAGAGGCTAAATTTTTGAGAAGGATAAATGTTAATTTAAAGCCTACTAACAGAAGGTTGAAGAGGTAGATTGAAGATCTTGAAATTCAATTGACAAAATCTGAAAATCAGCTACAGCAGAGGTAGAACAAGAACAGTAAGTGACAAATCCTTAATACATTTTTATTTTTGGGAAAGACATCACCTTTTGAAGACATTGCAAAGTTGACCTATTTCGATTGTTAAGGTTTATTAACATCAAGGAGATCATTAAAATATTGTAAATACTCTTAAAACCTGAAGATTATGAAAATACTGTGTAAAAAGCATATACACAGTAGTTTCATAGCGCGCTACGAAACTGATGTAGGTGCATTTTTTAACATTCATTTTTGAACATTTTATAAGGGTTTCGAAGGGTAAACAAGCTTCATTTTTTAATTTGGTTGTTTCTGATGGTTGGAAAGGGTTCACAAATGAAACTCCAAGTCTCAAGGCAAAAGAAATTGGATCATTGAGAGAGGTTTACAAAGGTATAAATTTTGTGCTACGAAAACGCTACTTATTTCGTAGCGCAGCCATATCATCTCTCCTTTTAATTTTTCAAAGGCTTGTTTTCTATACAGGTGGAAAGGTATGGTTCCATGGAGGTGACAACACATGTCACTTATCTCAAAAGGTCAACATTGCCAATAAAAATGGTTCGAAGATCATCAAGAAGGAAAAGGTTGAATTATAGGAAACATGTCCCTTTGTAGGGAAAGTAAGGCATGAACCAGTATGATAACATAACAAGATTGCAGGCATCATCAAGGTTGAAGACATGGAAGAACAGTTGTCAGAGATATAATTTAAGTTCTAGATAAGGTTGTTTAGATATAATAAGGAGTTTTACTCCTATTTGTATTAGGACTTCTAGAAGAGAAAGTTGTTGGAGCATAAAAAGGTATCTTTTAAACACCTAATTAGCCTACATTAATTATCAATCCGGGAGTGAATTTTTATTTCAAGAGTGTACTCTATCTGACGCTGCAATTAACTAAGAGTAATGCTATGAAAGATGTAGTAAAGTATTCTAGATAAAAGAGTAAACGGATACTTGTAAAGAAATCTAATTACAGTGACATGAATGGAAATACTCTGAAACCTTAACTACATCAATCTGCAAAACATCAATCAGGGATACAGTAGCAATAAATCATTCCCTTAGAATCGATGCAAATGAAATCACACTGAGACAAGATAACCAATCTAGGAACTTGGAAGCAGTAACCAATGTCCTCTACAGTTGGTGGCCCTATTCTTTAAGCAATCAAAATGAAATCAAACTTGAAATGCTTGCTGATGAAAATAATTGAAAAGCTATTCTTCGAATAACAAGAATTGGAAAGGAACAGAAACTTGTAATTCTTATGCGTACACATCAACTATAAATAGTCTATATGCTAATCTGAACCTACGAATCAGAAATGAACAATAAACAGGAATGGAACAGCAAACAGCAATTGAACAGCAATTATAAACTTAACGCAACCAGGCAACTAATCTTAATACTTCAACCCTTTCGATAGCCAATACTACGAAACAATCAATCAGAATGAATCATAAACCAATAAAACAGCAACTAGAATTAAGTATAGAACAGCAAAGCTTTATGAAAGATAGCATGATAAATAAAACAGTAAATATGGTTCTTGCAAATGATAGAATATCAGTGCAATTCGTTAGCGCTCACGACGAATCCGAACTCAATCCAACAGCAATCATTCAACTCTGTAATCGTAATGAATCTAAACACAACTATCACACAACAGTAAGCAAAGGATAGAAATACAAACAGCAGGGTAATTCCACCAGGGCCGGGCCCTTAGCACCAGTGAAACACTGCTGGGTTACTTCAGAACTTGAGAGATGAAATGAAATGCGCCTTTTATATTAATCGAGCATAAAGTATTATAGAGACCGCTCTCAACAGCCAAGAGTCAATAAAACGCAATATTACAAAAGAAATGTTTTAAATCCAAGAATCTTCGATCTCCCCTAATCACTAGAGGCGTTGCCTTATATATCAGACTCTGATGAACAAGACAAGGAATAAGATGAGGCTTGAACAACGATCCCTCAGGATTGAAGGATCCTGAGGGATTCGTTTCCCTTCTTTTAGTTATCACATGATTTACTTTTACCGAAGCCGAACTGTCCCCTGCCTTTTCTTAGTGATGCGTTCGGATTTCCTTGTCTTTGGCAGGATTTGGTCTAACGCTAGAGGAACAATAGTTGCATTTATCTCAGCCTCACCTCTGGTACAGCTGTTTACCTCACCTAATTCCTGTTTTTATCAACAAAAAGCAATCTTTAGTCATCTTTTTACAATAAACATAAATCTTTACAATTCTACCATAATTCTTGTAATAAATCATCTTTCTAGGGTAAAAAGGATTATGTCTAAAGTAAAAGAATGAGAAAACACACAGTGATTTCATACCTTTTCCATTGCTCAACATACCCCCCTGCTTACCCTTTTTCATGTCCTCATGAAAACTATAGTTCACATGTAGAGCAGTTAAAGAATAAGCTGGATAAGGTTTTTCATCAAAAGGCCTAAAACCATGCATTTCAGCTAATGCTTCGAAGACATTCTCTATCTGTCCTTCAGGTAGTTCATAAATGGCTTTGTAGTCTGTAGCAAGATACCATGCAATGGGGCTTCGAAACCTACACCCTAGCCAGAATGGTCCTTCCTTCAAAATGAGATTACTATAGGAAAGCAAGCAGTCTGCAGCTAGCCCAAAGTTTTTATAGTTAAATGGCTCTCTATTTTTCACATTCCGATTGGAAATTCCCCATCGGACCTTAGCTGCTATGTAAGCCTGGTTTCTAATAGATAGGAAATAATCTATCTCATTCAAGATAATCAATTTATGGATAGGCCCCAATGCTTGGATAACACCTTCCTTTGTCATCAAATTCTTCTGCCTAGCCCATAGTTGTAATGGGTCCTAAGGTTCACTCCTAACCCATAAATCTAATTTATTTTCCTACCTTTAAAAAACATTATAGGCTTTAAGGCATTTTAACTGATTAACAGCAAAGGAAATAAATTCTTGGTATTGGATATCACCCACAAAAGGGCTAGGATTTGTCTCACTGTCATTTTCCAATATTAGATTATGCAAATAAAACTCACACAAGAGACGTTGTACCTTTACCCCATAGAGTTTGCAGAACATTACAAAATCATCTATAGTTTTTAGCTCTATAGATTCTCCTACCCTAACTGCCTTAATCTTTAGCTGTAAATATCTTTCTAATAAAAATAAAGCATAGTTCTTGGCAAGGCATCTACAAGCTAAGACATCGGTGTACAATGAGCAGAGAGTGTCCATTCGATTCTGGGCTAATTTTAATTGATTCATTACCTTTTCAGCCCTCTCCTCTGCCTTTCGACACTTCTCGTGGGCTTAAGTCTCTGCTTCATGGATGGTCTTCATCTGCTGCTGCAACTCTTGATATCTCCTCCTAGGGACAGTGCCTTCTTCCAACTTTTCCCTTTCCAATCGAGACTGTGCCAACTCCTCTTAGAGTCTGGCTAATGTAGGGTCACTAAAAGTATTCTGACTACTAGCTTGCATGTTTTCACTTGAAGTGGGTTCCTCTGGAATAGCTTCTGCTCGAACAGCTACTTACTGTTCCGTATCTCCATGATTAGGCTCAGCCATAGCTTCTGCAACTTGGGGGTTCATCTTAGCGGCCACTTTCCTCTTTTTCGAAGCTCGCTTGGTGGCTATGCTTCTTCTCTTTGGGGATCTCTTGGGAATTTGTTCCATTCTAAGAACCCTAATGGTTTGCCTGAGTTGTTCCACGAGTCTCTAAAGCTTCATTCGTTCCCTTCAAAGCTTTTCAATCTTAGCTGCTTTCTTCCTTTTTCTTAATGAAACGGTTGTTCCTTTTTCTGGACCTATTTTCTCGGCAGGGTTTTGGTCCTCATCAGTCATGCCTTCAGTTGGGCTCTCTTCTCTATTTTCTTCTTAGGGTTCTTCTTCAATATTCATATGCCCTTGGCTAAATTCTTCGAGAGTTATACCCTCAATTGACTCTGCAATCCCTTGACAGTTTTCAGGTTGGGATATTGCTTCGGTGTTCTACTTTTCAAGGGAAGCAACCCTAGCTGACTCTATCACTTCGTTAGGGTTTTCTGTTTCATCCAGCATTTCTTTAGTCATTTCTTTATTGACAGCAGAGTGCTCCTGCAACTGATTGATATCAATGTTAAGGTCCAAAGGGCTATGAGGCTGCACATAGTCACTCATATTGGCCAGAATTTGGGCCAATTGGTCTTCTCGTAAAGGACTTCGTGGTGAACTTGCAGTAGTGTTTTTGGGAGGCTCTATTCCTTCTCTTTCACTACTGTGATTATCTTCTTCCTCATCATAGGTGTGGTAGCTACCTTCTTCCTCATCCAAATAACGATTTTCTCCCTCAATTTCCTCTTCTTCATTATTTCCTTCTTCTGCACTGGTTTGTTTCTCACCACTGGTGTGGTGGCTCATTTCTTCTTCATCCGAGTAGCGAATTTCTCCCTCAATTTCCTCTTCTTCATTAGTACGAGGACTTCCTCCTTCTAATTGTGGAGGTTTTTCATCCTCCAAGCTGGGCAATTCCAAGGGTTGGATACTGCTACCCGGAAGTTCTTCTATCATTCCCCTACTTCTTTTTGAACGAAGGGATTGTATATGAATTGATGGATCAACTGTTAAGCTAGCCATTCTCTTCCTTTTTGGGGCAGGTAAGGCTAATCCTCCATCAATGGAGAATATCAACTCTTCCCAGCTGGTCTATTGTCGGGCGAGACTACGACTCACTATTAATCTGATTAGGCAATGGTGGCTTACCACCATGTCTGCGTGCTGAGCTTTTCTTATACTACGGGCAATATCATGCAGTAAGGAATTTAAAAATGCAGTCAAATTTACAGTGCATTTCTACTTTAATAATACCAATAACTTAATATGGTGAGGTATTACCACGTCTTTCCTTTTGTCGCATGTTATATAGGCCTGCACTATCTTGGCCAATTTCGTCCATGGTTCTCCTAATGATGCCGGCTGAACTCCTTTGCCTTTGACGACCAATGTATGTCCATCATCCTGGAAAATCTTCATGGCTTCTTGAAGCCTGACCTTCTTCTGAGTCCATATGGTTCCTTGCGCTGGTAGACCAGATACCTCTACAATTATTTCATCCGTTATGGCTATATGTCTTCCTCTAACCATGGAGTATCCTTCCTACAAGTTCTGTAAAAACTCGGTAGCCTCTATCTCATGGGGTTTTTGCATCCTCGTGAAATATGTAATCCATCCCAATTTTTCCAAAATCTCTCGTGCAACATCAGAAACAACTAGCACTTGTGGCTCACTACGAATTGGTTGTCCTCCCATCGTCTCTGCACACTGTTACTTCCTTCCAAACACACAGTGATTGTAATGGAACAGCACAGCACGGTGAATTGGAATAATATCGTTAAGTTTTTGTTATTCCCTAGAATGTAGGGATTTGGTTCGCATATAGGTAAAAAAATATCGGGATTTGATCTGCATGCAGTGATTAAGAGACATTTGCGCCCCCCTGAAGGATGATAGGTCATCCTCGACCATCTATTAAGAGAGGCAAGTACTGTGCAGCAGTTGTACAACAAGTAAAAGTAGGCATAATTATGATACAATCAATCACATTATAGCATTTACTGAAATCAATGTGTGTGATAAGTCATAGATAGATATAGAAACGTTTGTAATGATTCAAAGATAAGGATAAGTGACAGCTTAATATAAACATAAGTACAGATGCGTTTATTACCCACTCAAACTAATGTGATCGATTTATGATGATTTTCATGTATAATAGGTTCGAAATCAAAGGTTAAGGATTCATAGTTTCATTTGATATTTAAATAGAGATATAGGAAAAATGGTTTAATATTAATATTAATGTGTATAAATGTGACTCCAATACCATCAACAGAGCACTGTTGCCCATAGGTGTCCATAACCTTGACAAAGTTTCTTTCTCACCCTTGGAACCATTGTCCTTTATTTATGCTGAGGAAGTGCTTGTTAAATGTCATAACAGAGGCCATTGTGCTGGCTTGGTGACCAGATAAATCACAATGCCATTCACCGGGAAGAAGTGAAAGTGGGCAGGCCGGCTTGTGATGAGACCTCCTGTTCCAAGGACTTCTTAATTTTTTCAATTGTCCATTGGACCATATCCCTGGTGTGGTGGCCATGGTGGGAATGCCACTTCACTTACTTCCTTATAATCATGGTAGGTTGGCTCTTGATGAGACCCCCTATCCTCCATCTGCCAAATCATAAAATTATTAGTGAAATATGTAAATATTTTTCTTTTTCATATAGCACTTTCCTACTTATATATAAAGGATGGCTCAGCACTCCTTAAGAGTAGGGATGGTGGAAGAAGTCTGAACATCTCAATAGAAAATAATATGCCCTTATTCCTACTCCATAAGTAAAAATCAAAGAAATTTATAAAATATGGGAAAGAACCAACATGATAAGAATCATCGATCATATTAATTCTGGTGATAGTAAGACAGCAAAGTCATGTTATTGATTATGTCCCTTTTTCCTTTTTCTTATCATTACCAAAAAACTTTCTTAAAAATGATGATTTCTTTTGATTTGCTAATTGCAGTAAGCTTTAATTTGTATGATTGTATATAAATAGTATGTTTTCCTTTAGAAGAGTCATCATAAATCCTCAAAATGATGATCTAAAACAAAAAACAATCCACTCAAAAAGTGTTTTTCCTTTAGAAAAGAACAGCAGAAACAATCTACGGAAATGTTGTTCCTTTCGAAAGGAATAGCAAAAAGAATCTGCGAAACTGCTATTCCTTTCGAAAGGAACAGCAAAAAAATCTATAAAATAGTGAAAATAAACAACACAACTATGGTTCCTTTCAAAAGGAACAGCGAAAAACACTCTCAGCAAAGCTGTTGTTCCTTTCGAAAGGAACAGAAAAACTCAAAATAAATGAAATAAACAGAGTTTTGAAAAAAAAACAGAATTCCATGAAATAATAAAAATAAATGAACAATCTATATGTACAAAGTTTAAAGAAAAGAAATGATTTAATAAATGGGTGCCGAGGAGGAGTTATCCCCTTCAGCCATAATTTTCATGGTAGAATCTTCTCGTAATTGTTGGTAGAAGGATTCTCGAGTAAGCGGTTTATGATACAATCGTACTCGATGACCGTTTACTTTGAAGGAATGTCCAGATCCATCAATAGTGGTTAATGTAATAGTTCCATTATCATGCACTTTTTGTATTTCATAAGGTCCAAGCCATCTTGTCTGGAGTTTCCCTGGAAAATCCTAAAACCTACAGTCATAGAGGAGTGCCCAGTCTCCTTTATGGAAGATCTTTTCTTTGATAAGGGCGTCATGCCATTTTTCTCTCTGTTTTTGAATTAACACTATGTGTTGAAGAGCAGAGAGCCTAATTTCATCTAACTCATTAACTTTCTGCAGTCTTTTGGCCTGGGCTTCATTTAAATCTAGACCCACCTTTTGGGTTGTTCTTAATGTCTGAATTTCAAACTCTATTGGAAATATGGGCTCTTTTCCAAATACCAATTGATATGGTGAATATCCCATAGTGGGTCTCCATGTTGTTTGGTATGCCCACAATGCTTCTGGAAATCTGTAGGCCCAATCACATATGTGTAAGGCAACGGTTTTTGTTAATATAGATTCAATCACTTTGTTCGTGCTCTCTACTTGGCGATTTTCCTGCGGGTGGTATGGGGTTGTAATCTTGTGCTGAATGTGGTAATTCTGTAGTGTTTCAGCTAGTTTATTACCTACAAACTGCGGTTCTCCATCTGTGATTATGTCCCTTGGGAGGCCATATCGCACAAAGATTTGGAAAAGAAATTGTATTACAAAGTCCTCTGTGGCTTTTGAAAGTGCCTCTGCTTCAACCCATTTAGTGACATACTCGATTGCAGCTAGGATGTATGTTTTTTGGTTTGATGTGGGGCTAATAGGGCCAACAAAATCAAGCACCCAACGTTCAAATGGTTCAATTACTATTTGAGGGTTCAAAGGCATTTCATCAGACTACCCAGGGCAGCCTGCCCTTTGGCAACTATCACAAGCCTGCACAAATTTTTTGGCATCTTTAAAGATGGTAGGCCAATAATAGCCTGTTCATAAAACCTTATGGGCAGTTCTACGATTTGAAAAATGTCCGCTACATGGCCCATCATGGAATGCTTTCAAAATATCAAATACCTCGTCCTCCCAGACGCATCTCCTTATTTGCATATCTGACCCTGTATGAAATAGGTAGCCCCCAATCCAAGAGAATCGGGTACTACGTTGTATTATCTACTTTCGTTCATTAAGGGTTAGATGTTTAGGTAGTTTACCTATTGCCAAATAATTTTCTATATCAGCATACCATGGGGTTCTAACAGTAACAACGAACAAATGTTCATCTGGGAAGTGGTCTTCAACTGCTTCTGTATCTCCTAGCTTTGGCATTCTTGACAGAAAATCAGCTACAGGGTTCTCTTTTCCAAGTCGATCTTTGATTATAATGTCAAATTCCTGCAATAAAATCAACCATCTTGTCACTCTTCCATTTGTAACAGGTTTATTTGCTAAAAATTTAATGGCAGAGTGATCAGTATATAGTATTACAGGATACCTAGTTATATAATGTCTAAACTTATTTGCAGCATGTACTACAGCTAAAAATTACTTCTCAGTCACAGTATAATTCAACTTAGCAGGGGATAGATTTTTGCTAATATAATAGATTGCATATGGTTTTTTGTCTTCCTCCTGCCCAAGTACTGCTCCAATTTTTGTGTCTGAGGCATCGGATGAAATTTGGAATGGAAAATTCCAATTTCGGCCCCTCAACACTAGGGCTGTTAAAACAAGCTTTTTCAGATCGTTGAAGGAATTGTCACATTTATCTATCCAAATAAAATCAACATTTCCAGTTAGTGCATATAAAGGTGCAAATATTCGAGAATAATGTTCTATAAATCTCCTATAATAACCAGAAAATTCAAGAAAGCTACGTACCTCTGTTTGTGTGGTGGGTGTGGGTATTAACAAAATTACCTGAATTTTAGCCGGGTCCACCTGAATTCTAGCTGCTGAAATATAGTGCCCTAAGATAACTCCTTCGGTCATCATCATATGACACTTTTCATGGCTTAAACAAAGCCTAGTTTCAATACATCTTTGCAACACCTTTTCTAAATTTTCTAATGCTGGCTCAAAATCATCCCTGTATGGTGTGAAGTCATCCATATATACTTCGAGCCCTTCATTTATTAAATCTTCAAAGACGCTGAGAATGGCCCTTTGGAATGTAGCAGGGGCATTGCATAGGCCAAAGGGTAAGACTCGGTAGGAAAATTTCCCCCATGGACAGGTAAAAGTAGTTTTGTCTTAGTCTTCAGGTGAAATCTGGATTTGATTGTACCCACTGAAGCCATTGAGAAAGGAAAAGAATTTCTTTCCTACCAATGTGTCTAATACCTGGTCAATGAAAGGAAGGGGAAAGTGATCTTTCTGGGTTGCCTTGTTAAGTTCATGGTAATCTACACATGTTCTCCACTTCCCGTTCTTCTTTGGTACCACTACTAATGGAGAGACCCACTTGCTATCAGATATTGGGTAGATGAAAATGACATCTAATAATTTCTGTAATTCAGCTTTCACAATATATTTAAGGTGAGGGTTTAGTCTTCTTTGGGGTTGGCGAATGGGTCTCACATATTTTTTGGTGTAGATGTGGTGTGTGTATAATTGGGGGTCAATTCCCTTCATGTCTGGGTAATCCCATGCAAAGGCTGCTTTGTATTTCCGTAGTAATTGGACCAACTTCTTTTCTTTTGCAGCAGTTAGATTTTTGTTAATGTTTAAAGTTTTTCCCGGCTCAATTTCTACAATCTTACTATTGTACACAAAAGTAGTGGGTATTACTTGATTAGGAATGTCTTTTAGAGGATCTTCTTCTTCCTTATTATCAAATGTTGCCTTGATCATGTGACATTGTAGATGCGATCTGATTTGTGGTTTATTAATAAAACTATTAATGATATCATCCTCTGTTTGGTCTTTAAAATCAAGAGCATCTTCTATAGTTAGAGGTGATCTCATATTTTCCATAAGATATGATACAAGTTGTTTTCTTGTTTTGATTATTGATAGGCTTGGCTGGGTTGGGGGATATAAAGCTAAATTCTTGACATAGTTTCCCCTTGTTATTGTCATGTTGCCTTGTCGGCATCCAATATAAGCATCGGCAGTTGCCAGCCAAGGTCTACCTAAGATTAACGGGTGTCCATCTAGCCGATTATTTGAATTGATAACCAGGAATTCAACGGGGTATTCCTAGGAATCTACAGATACCATTACATCTTGTAGTGTACCCTCTGGTTTGACTACCAATCAGTCGGCCAATTCCAATAAGGTTGTTGTTGGTTCTAGCGATGTAGTGCCAAATTTTTGACAGGTGGTGGTTGTTAGGATATTGATTGCTACTCCCAAATCAACTAAGGCATTTGGAAACAATTTCCCATGGATTTGCACTGTCACTATGGGATTTCCTGGGTCTTCATATTTTACAGGTGTTTCCATTCCTGATAATAGGTCAGATAAAGTACTAACTCTTTGGACAGTTGGGTTGGTGGTTGTTCTCCTCTTTGGCTTCTTTATGCATAATTCCTTAATGGCTTTTGCATATATAGGAATGTCTTGGATAGCTTGGAGGAGAGGGATTTTTAGACACAAATTTTGTAATTCTCCCAGAAGATCAAAATCAGGATGTTCTAATGGGGGCGATATGATTAATCTTTCTAGGAATGGTGGAGAGGAAGTTGTTACTTGTTGTTGATTTTTTTGTTGAACCTCCTTCTCTTTTTGTAATGTTTTTTCTACAAGTAACGGATCTTCAATATGAACATTTTTGTTTCTCTCTGTTTCTACTATGTGCCCAGACCTTAATTGAAGGTCATTACACTCCCTCAATTCAGTTTCTAATTCTGGGGGTTCCATTATTTGGACGGACTGAACTGGCCTATTGTTTGGGTTTGGGTTGGGCTGGGATGGGAGTTGTGGTCTTAAGTTGGTCTAGGGGTTTGTATAGGGAGCTGGCAGTGTAGGTTGAGAGAGAGGGATTGTTCTAGCTGGCTGATTTGTAGGTCTTTGCCAGTTTGACTGCTAGGCCTGACTCTGCGAAGTAGAGGGGGACCATTGTGTTGGATAAGTATTGTTTTGCCAAACAGTGGGCAGAAAGGAAAACTTGGCCAATTAGTTTGATTTGTTTGGTTTGGCCATGATGATGTAGGGAATGGCTGTTGTGACCAATTGGGGAAAGGTGGTTGATTTTTCCACATTCCATTATATTGCTGAGCATTGTATTGAGGAGACTGAAAAAAAGAAAATGGATCAGTTGGCATACCTGATTGTCGTGGCTGCCATTGTCGCTGCTGATTAAGTAGACATACCACTTCTGATTTTTCTTCTGCCTCCTTATAAATTGATTTTAGACCAAGAAGCGAGGGACATCCTTCTGTAGGGTGATATTTCATGCAAATGGTGCAAACTTTGATTACATCCAGTGGGCACTCTTTGTGGCTGTGCTTCTTCCTGCATCTAGGACAGAATATCGCCAAATTTTTCTCTGCTTCTGCTTGCTTTTGTTTGGCTTGCATAATGAAAAACTGCATTGTTAGAGTCCCTAGCATATCTGTTGTGAAATATTCCAACAGTTTTCCAATCTCTGCACGAGTTACACCTTCATTGGAGCTCTTGTTGTCCCTTGTAATCATATCACGTTCTACTGATTTTAGCCTTGTGTTTCCCCTCGAACTCCTAATACATAAATCAATGATGTTAGCATAGATTTCCTGGTATATATCACCTTTTCCCATAATATTCAATGTTTCAACCCATTGATATTTCATTCCCCTAATTAATGTAGTTTTTAGCACATTATCAGGTAAGGGTAAGGATGCATAAGTAGATCTCTGAAGATTGTATTGAAACCATTCCACATATTCTTCTAGGGTTTCATTTGGTTTTGCTTTCATTTGGAATATTTCATCTTTTAGTTCTCGAGACCTGCAATAATCTGGATATTTATTTAAAAACACAGCTTTCATCTGATCCCAATCAGTTATGACACCCCCACCTAACCCCATAAACCATCATAAGGCTGCTCCTTTTAATGTGGAAGGAAATAGTTTTAATGTTTGGGGATCGGTGGTATAATCATACCCCCTGCATAACACATCGAATTAGAACAAAAATTCATCTGGATCTTCTGATGTTAAGCCATGAAATGTGGGAATATGTTGAAGGGGAATGGCTTTCATAGGTGCATTAACTGCAGTATCTACTATAGGATATTGCAGCGTAGAGGTTTTCTGGGGTTTTTGCTAGTTCTGGTTTTGGTTCTGGGCCATTTGGTCAAAGATGTGCCAATATCCTTCTGGGATCTCAAGGGAATTCCTAGGCTAACTAGAAGGAGCAGGAATGGCCTTTACAGCACTTCCCTAGTCTGGAACAATAAGTATTCCTTGATGACCTACTGTTTGAGGTGATTTAGGTCCTTGGTTTTGAACGAGTTTAACAGCACTTCCCTTATCTGGACTGCTTACTGTTTGGACTATTTCAAGAGGACATTTTGGTTCTTCTGCTTCTCCTATTTCCCCTTCTCCTTCACGGAGATTACTAGAGTTCCCTTCTTGAGGGGAAATTATGCAGGGATTCTCAATTTCTCGGGAATATTGCTCAATTCCCATTGTTTGACTATGTATCTTAGCAGAGGCTTCAGATGGTGACTCTGTGGCCTGAAGGGAACTAGTAGGTTGTCTAGAGATAGCTTTCCTAGGTCCTACTAATGGTTGAGATTCAGTCTTTTTAAGGATTTCATCAATAAAAGTTTTCCGCCCAAGGGTCACCGATCCCTTAGGTTTTTCAATTTTAGGAGGAATTTTTTTTTTGCTTAGCTGGTTTATTCATTCAAGAAAACAAGCCTTCCTTCCTACCTAAAGAAATAAGCTTACCTAATTTTGCTATGAAGCGGGCTGTGAGCAAGTGTATTTCTTGCCCGGTGCGCAAGTTCTTACATCCGTCTTTAATACCCAATTCTTCGCAAGCAGAAGAAAATCAATTGTGCATCACTCTTTCGAAATGGCATACACTCTCCCCGGCAATGGCACCAAAATGTTGGAGCATAAAAAGGTATCTTTTAAACACCTAATTAGCCTACATTAATTATCAATCCGGGAGCGAATTTTTATTTCAAGAGTGTACTCTGCCTGAGGCTGCAATTAACTAAGAGTAATGCTATGAAAGATGTAGTACAGTATTCTAGATACAAGAGTAAACGGATGCTTGTAAAGAAATCTAATTACAGTGACATGAATAGAAATACTCTGAAACCTTAACTACGTCAATCTGCAAAACATCAATCAGGGATACAGTAGCAATAAATCATTCCCTTAGAAATCGATGTAACTGAAATCACACTGAGACAAGATAACCAATCTGGGAACTTGGAAGTAGTAACCAATGTCCTCTACAGTTGGTGGTCCTGTTCTTTAAGCAATCAAAATGAAATCAAACTTGAACTGCTTGCTGATGAAAATAACTGAAAAGATCTTCTTCGAATAACAAGAATTGGAAAGGAACAACAACTTGTAATTCCTATGTGTACACAGCAACTGTAAATAGTCTATCTGCTAATATGAACCTACGAATCAGAAATGAACAATAAACAGGAATGGAACAGTAAACAGTAATTGAACAGCAATTCTAAACTTAACACAACCAAGCAACTAATCTTAATACTTCAACCCTGTCGACAACCAATACTACGAAATAGTCAATCAGAATGAATCATAAACCAATAGAACAGCAACTAGAATTAAGTATAGAATAGCAAAGCTTTATGAAAGATAGCAAGATAAATAAAACAGTAAATATGGTTCTTGCAAATGATAGAATAGCAGTGCAATTCGTTAATGCTCACGGTGAATCCGAACTCAATCCAACAGCAACCAATCAACTCTGTAATCATAATGAATCTAAACAAAACTATCACACAACAGTAAGCAAAGGATAGAAATACAAACAACAGGGTAATTCCACCAAGGCCGGGCCCTTAGCACCAGTGAAACACTGCTGGGTTACTTCAGAACTTGAGAGACGAAATGAAACATGTCTTTTATATTAATCGGGCATAAAGTATTACAGAGACCGCTCTCAACAGCCGAGAGTCAATAAAACACAATATTACAAAAGAAATTTTGTAAATCCAAGAATCTCCAATCTCCCCTAATCACTAGAGGCGTTGCCTTATATATCAGACTCTGACAGACAAGACAAGGAATAAGATGAGGCTTGAACAACGATCCCTCAGGATCAAAGGATCCTGAGGGATTCGCTTCCCTTCTTTTAGTTATCACATGATTTACTTTGACCGAAGCCAAGCTGTCCCCTACCTTTTCTTAGTGATGCGTTCGGATTTCCTTGTCTTTGGCAGGATTTGGTCTAACACTGGAGGAACAGCAGTTGCATTTATCTCAGCCTCGCCTCTAGTATAGCTGTTCACCTCACCTAATTCCTGTTTTTATCAAAAAAAAGCAATCTTTAGTCATCTTTTTACAATAAACATAAATCTTTACAATTCTACCATAATTCTTGTAATAAATCATCTTTCTAGGGTAAAAATGATTATGTCCAAAGTAAAAGAATGAGAAAACACACAGTGATTTCATACCTTTTCCACTGCTCAACAATAGTTAACTATCAGATGTAATTAATAGTCAGTTTTAGAGCAAATAGGTGTCAATTTAAGATAGAATTCGAATTCCTCTGAAGATGGATCATAGAATCCAAGGTTGTAATGACTCTATAAGAGACATAAGGTCGAATTCCACTAGGTTGGCATTTTTTTTCATTAGCAAACAAACTTTATTATTGTAGAAAACTGTGTTTTCATCTTAATACAAATATTGGCTGTACTACTCAGGATTCAAAAAGAGTTTTTTGGTGTTAGATATTCCTATGGATTTCCTCATTTACCTATTTGTAGTGGTATAAACATATGTTACTTGGAACTCATTGGAAAATGCTCTAACTTCCTTCATATGTTTATAAACTGTGTTTTATTCACTATGTTTCTGTTTTGCTGATACATATAAAACTCTGAAATGCCCTGACTTCCATGTTAAGCTAATTTTTATGTTTTGTTGAAACATACCTTTACTCCATAGCCCAATGGATGTTTGTTGATTATTAATTCAACCAGTTATACACTTTTATCCAATTTATTCCTAGAGTTAGCCATCTAATCCTTAATTCAAAATCTTAAACCTAGTGAGAGAGCCCTCTCACGTTGAGGAGGCTAAGCCTCAACTAAAAGCCTGGTTTGAAATAGTTACACTGAGGTAGTCTGATCAGCAACCTATCAGGGTCCTACTTTGGTGATAACATTTTGGTGCATCTTTCGGGAGCCTGAAGATTACTCATTCCTGAAATCAAGAAAGATGAACTTTTGAAGGTGGCAAGAGCTCAGAAAGTTTTTCGAGGCTACAATCTACCTTGGTGACTCCATACATTTTCAAATTTTAAAGGTGGCTTCGAGAAGGAGATATATACGGAGCAATCCTAATCCTAATCCACCTACCCCTATGGAAAATCCAAAAACTATTTCAAGAGGCAGTCAAAGAATTTCAGAAATATCAGGTACTCCATCTCATTCGAAATCTTTCTCCTCTGAAATATTAAGAAGTCCTAAAGAAAAAAGAGTTGATGATCAAATTCATGAAGTGTTGTTTAGGTCCGAAAGTGAAAAGGAATTCATTGATATTATCGTAGACTTGCAAAAGAGGGGAATTGACACTTCAGCCCTAGTAACCCAAGAGGACAAAGAATAATTTTGGGAAGCTGTTACCTCTGAGTTGTTGTTAGAAAAAGAGTCTCTAGATAAACTTAAAGAACTTGACCCTTTTGAATTCCTACTTAAATCCCAAGTTGGTTTTCCCCTTCCAAATTGGAGCTCAATTGTTAGTGGCTTGCAGAAACCAAGTAGTCCTCCTCATATCAATTCTTCATCTTCTATTTCTGTCATTCCTAAAACTACTTTTCATCCCTCAAGCATGGTTGCTCCTGCTAGGTATGCACCACTTGTACTCCCTGTTATTTTGCATGACCTTCCTAGTAAATATGCTACTAGGATTCCTACTTGGGGTAGTGATGAAGAAATTACAGCAAAGGAATTTGTAGACAAGTTTAATGATTTTATAAATAGGGAAGAATTTGATCATGAAGATGTAAAATTAAGGTTGCTTGCACATAGTTTTATTGGTGAAGTTAGAAAATGGTTTAAAGCCCTTGCACCAGGAAGTATTAGAAATTGGGATGAGTTTGAAGATAAATTTTTAAAGAAATGGGGAAACAGAACCAATCCAGTTCAAGCACTTACTGAATATAACAGCCTTAGAAGAGTAGTTGATGAGTCTGTCCAAAAATTTTCAAAGAGATTTAATAAAGTTTTTGATTCAATTCCAGCTCATTTGAAACCTCTGGAAGCCTTGGAAAAAATGAGATATGTTGAAGCACTTGATTATGAATTTCCTATATTGTTGAGAGAAAGAGAATCACCTTCACTTGCTAAAATGAAAAGTGATGCATTTAAGGTGGAGGTAAACATGATAGCTACCAAAAGGTAAAAAATGGGAAAAACTAAATTGAAAGAAGAAGAGAAACTTTCCGCTTCAACTTCTGAAGATAAATTTGATTCAATGATGAAAACCATGGAGAATTCAATGGATAGGTTATCTCTTGGAAACACTTTGGCTCCTCCTGTGCAACATGAACCTCAATTTAGAAATCCTCAATTCAGGAGACCTCAGAACCAACAAAGGCCAAGAGAAAATAGAAATCAGCAGCCCGATCCTCCAGTGAGACCTCCTTTTCAGCAGAATTTGGTAGATGAATAAGATGAGCCTGAAATTCCCGAAGAATCCATCCATTGTCTTGATGAAAAGATGTTAGGAATTTTATTGACTAAGGAAGAACATGATGATTCGGATTTGGCTAACCAAGGGGGAGAATCGTCAGATTATTTTAAGGGATATCAGCATGCCATTTTTGAGATGCAAAAGCAATATAATCTCATAAACATAAATGTACCTATCATTGTAAGAAAAACACAGCTTAAGAATGATACCCCAAAGGTTTTTGAAGGTAAAAAGGACACTCCACTTGGTAAGAAAGATACTCAATTTCCTCCTCCTATCAAAGAAGCTGAAAAATTCATTTCTCTTTTTAACCTTGAGAATGAGATTTCGAAGATTAAGATATCAGTCCCGTTTAGCGAAATTCTCAAGGTAAATGAATATAGAAGCAATATTGTTAAGTTGTTAAACTCACAACCAGGTGCTGTTGATATTTTGAATGTTCAAGAAGATAATCCTACTATATATTTGGGTCCAAGTTTAGATGATGAACAAAATGAAGAGTTTCCTCCTTTTTATGTAAGCATTAGTATTCATGATATTACTTTACATAATGCTATGTTGGATTCCAGGGCTTCGCTTAACCTTATCCCCAAAGTAATCATGGAAAGGATGGGATTACAAATCACAAGACCATATAAGTATTTATTTTCCTTTGATTCAAAAAGAGTTCAATGTATTGGTCTAATCAAGGATGTTGTTATTGGTCTAACACAAATTCTAGCAAAGACAGTTGTTATGGACATTGTTGTAGCTGATGTTCCTCCAAAGTTTTGTATGCTATTGTCAAGATCATGGGCAGCGAAAATCAAAGGCACAATGCAGATGGACCTTACCTATGCAACTATTCCAGTTTTTGGTGAACAAAGGAGATTGTATCGGGAGACTAGAATGGCTTACATGGTAAGTAGCAAAGATAAGCCTCAGAATTTTCCTATCTATGCCTTTAATACTGAGCTTGGATATGCCATTATTTTTAATGGGTCAGCTGATAGTGTTGATGAAGAAACAAGAACAGAAAATCAGCAAACATAAAATCAACAAGTAAATGACAAACAAATGGAAGAATGGTGGTCACTTTACTTTGATGGATCAGCAGGAAAAGAGGGGGCAGGTGCAAGGATTTGGATTACAAGTCCAACTGATGAGAGTTATTTTTACTCTTACAAACTAAATTTTGATTGCACAGACAACATGGCTGAATATGAGTCTTTGATTTCGGGTCTTGATCTTCTTAAAAAAAATTAAGGCCCAAAATATTTATGTTTTTGGAGATTCTGAATTGGCTATTAGACAAGTGGAAGGTGTTTATCAAACAAAGGTTGTAAGAATGAGAGCTTACAGAAATTTATTTTTAGACATGTTGGAGAATTTTCAAGCTTTTTCCTTCATAGTCAAATCTAGAGATCAAAATTCCATTGTTGATTCTCTTGATGTCTCTGCAAGTCTCTTCATCATTCCTATGCATTGAACTGAAAAATATGAGATTGAAGTTCATCATAGACCAGCCATACCAGACAATATAACAAACTGGAAAGTTTTTTAAGATGATCAAGAGGTAAAGAATTTTATTGAGCTGAAAGAAGAGTTTGAAAGTACTCATGTAGATCAGCAAAATATGTTTTTTTAGTCTAAAGGAAATTCTAAATTTTTGCAATCGAAGAATAATGCAATACCAAAAGGTCTTATTCCTCTTGAGAATATTTTTGATCAAAATGATTTTTTTAAATTGCTAAAATTACAAGCTGATGAAGAGGAAGTAGAGAGATGTAATCTTGGTACATTAGCTTTGCCTAAAATGATAAAAATTTCAAGGTTTCTTTCAACTGATATGAAATTCAAATATATTGAGATGATGAGGAGGTTTATGGATGTTTTTTCTTGGAGTTATGCTGATTTAAAGGAGTATGATCCTTCCATTATTCAGCATACGATTCCTATCAAAGAAAATGAGAAACCATTCAAACAAAAGATGAGGAGAATTAACCCCCTTATCATGCCATTGATTGAAAGGGATATTAAGAAAATATTTGATGAAAAAATCATTGTCCCAATTAGATTCTCCAATTGGCTTGAAAATTTGGTACCAGTTAGAAAGAAAAATGGAGAAATCAGAATTTGTATTAACTTCAGAAATTTGAACAAAGCATCATTAAAGGACAACTATCCTCTTCCCAACATGGATACAATTCTGCAAAATATTGTTGGTTCTCAAAGATTTTCAATGCTTGATGGTTTTTCAGTTTACAACCAGATTCTTGTACATCTGGATGATCAGGAGAAAACAGCTTTCACAACACCATGGAGCACATTCATGTACGCCAAGATGCCTTTTGGTATCATGAATGCAGGAGCTACTTTCCAAAGAGAAATGGACATTGCTTTTTCTAAAGAAAAGGATAAGTCAGTGGTTGTTTATCTTGATGATATAACAATCTTTTCAAATAAAGAAGAAGATCATTTGAAACACCTAGAAAACTTTCTGCTGAAATGTAGAAGGTTTGGTATTTCCCTTAACCCTACTAAAAGCATTTTTGCTTTAACTTCAGGAAAATTACTTGGTCATATCATTTCTGAAGATGGAATTAGGATTAATCCTAATAGAGTTAATGCAATTCAAAAGGTAGATTTTCTAAGAAGTAGGAAAGAGATTCAATCATTTCTTGGAAAAGTGAATTTTGTTAATCGCTTCATTCCTAACTTTGCTGAGATTGTCAAAGATATTACAAGGATGTTAAAGAAAGGAGTTGATAGCAATGAAAACTAAAGCTAAAAAATCTTTTGAGCAAATCAAGAAGGTACTCACACAAGCACCGGTACTCATCAGCCCAGATTTTTCCAAAGAATTTTTGGTTTTTACATTTGCTTCCGAAAACACAATTGTTGGAGTTTTGATACAAAAACGAAAGAAAGGTATTGAACATCCTATTTATTTCTTTAGTAAAACATTAGAAAATGTTGAGCTGAAGTATAATATTATCGAAAAACAAGCCTATGATTTGGTGAAAGCTATAAAATATTTCATAATTTAGATTATGCATTCTCACATCATGGCATATTTTCCGAATGTTCTGGTAAAAGACATTCTAACTCAGGAAGATCTCGATGGTAAGAGGGGAAAATGGATCGCCAAATTGTTGGAATGTGATATAGACATCAAACCAACCAAGTTGGTGAAGGGACAAGGTTTGGCAAAACTAATGACTCAGTCAAATCTGGACTGTCTGGACATATATCTCAATGCAGAAATATCATAAATTTATGATGATGAAGAGGAAATGGTTGAAATTGAAGAGAAATACATCACTTCTTATTGGTATAAGGATGTGTTTTTTGTTCTACAACATCACAAAGCTCCTGCTGATCTAACAAAGTCCAAAGCAAGGTTTGTAAAGTTGAAATCTTTAAGATATTTTGTATATGACATAAATATGTTTTAGAAATATACAGGAAGAATTTTGCTGAATTTTTTTAAATAAAGAAGAGGCTGATAAATTCATTGAATAATTTCATAAAGGTGATTGCGGAGGACACCATTATTGGAAGGCTACAGCAAATAAGATTCTCAGAGCGGGATATTTTTGGCCAACAATGTTTAAAAACATTTATAAAAAAATTGATGCATGTCACGAATGCCAAATTTTTGAAGGAAGAAGAAAGCTTGTACCTCTACCTTTGGTTCCTATATATGTGGAATCTCCTTTTCAGCATTGGGGGTTAAACGTTATTGGATAGATACATCCACCATCATCAGGACAGCATCGCTAGATTCTCATAGCAATGGACTACTTCACCAAATGGATAGAGGCGATACCAACAAGGCAAGCTAATGATTCTGTAATTATTTATTTTCTAGAGAATAATATATTGTCTAGATTTGGCTATCCCATGAATATTATAACAAATAATTCTCAAGCATTTAAGTCCAAGAAAATGATAAATTTCTTCCATCAATACCATACTATCTGCAAGGGAATGGTCTTGCTGAATCATCAAATAAGAGCATTGTAAGGATCATTAAAAAAGTATTGCAGGAGAACAAAAAAGCTTGGCACTTAAAGTTTAAGTACGTCTTATGGGCTGATAGGATTTGTACAAAGAGGTTAATTCGGACTTCGCCATATGAAATTTTCTATGGTGCTAAATTTTTTTTTCCAACATCACTTGGGGTGCCAATGATGAAGTTAATTCAAGGACTTGAAGAGGAACCAAATGCCATTCAGAGGAGGATCAACCAACTGATAGCTTTGCAGGAAAAGAGAAATGAAGTCCATGACAGCTATCAGCAAGTTCAAAACAGAATCAAGAAAACATTCAATAAGAAGATCAAAGAAGATAGTTTCCAGCTACAAGACAAAGTGCTGAAATGGGAGGCCAAAATTGAGGAGAAGGGAAAGCACGGTAAGTTTGAGAATTTATGGAAGGGTCCTTTTAATATTGTTGATTTTCATGGGAACAACACTTATATATTACAGGAAATTAATGGAGGATCATATGGCGGAGGGCCTATTAATGGCAGGTTCCTAAAGCATTATGCTTGTTGAAATTTTATCAGTCACTCATGACATTGTACATATTCCATCTTTGTCAGTTTTATTGTTAATAATGACAAGCTGAAACAGAGATCTTAAGCCCGAAGTGAAGGCCCAAACAATTTGAAGAAGATGCTTGTCAACACAAATTTCTGTTTTTATCGAAAATGGATAGCACTAGAGTTGCGGGTTCTTAGTGTACCACAGGGGCACACTATCCCAAGTGGAGCCACTGTTATCACTATTAAAATTTTTCCAAATTTGGATAGATATCTTGGTTCCTATCCATGGTTTTTAGATAGGTGTGAAGTCATGTTAAGTTTTTAGGGGTTAAGTGATAGGGTTAGTGTCTCATTTCCATTCATAAAATAAAGTCTAGCAACCTTATTTCATACATTGACAGTCTTATACCATGTTTAGAAGAGTCAATTTTTTGATCATTTTGAAAAAAAATTGGTTAAGCCACGAAACCACATTTTCATAGCGCAGACAGTGGAAAAAACTACTTTTGCGCTACGAAAACGCTGGTCATTTTGTAGCACAAAACCCTGAATTTGCATTGAGTGCGCTACAAAATCGGGGATTCGTAGCATGTCTTGTCAATTATCAAATCCACCAGAATTCCGTTAATCATTTATGATTAGGTGTCAACCACGAGTCTTTTCTCATGCATGCAACCATTCATAGCCATCATAACATTCATTTAAGCTCATTTGTCTTATGTCATTTTCAAATTTGAAAGGGGCTAATTTTGGTTTTAAATTCTCATGCAAGAAACACATGATGCATACCCTCTTTCAAATGGTAAGCTCATGGTAAGTAGAAAACAAAGCTTCTTTTTCATTCATCAAGCGAGTCAGTGTCTCTAATCAAGGGAGGCAGTTTTATCAAGCGAGGTCGTTTACTTTAAAATCAAGCGAGGTTGTTGGTTATAGGTTTTCAAAAGCACACAGTAAATTCAAGGAAAAGATGATAGAGGAAAGGAAGAATCACCGATCAGGCCACTATTTAAGGATGGAGCCTAAAAGCATTGAGGCTCTAACCAAAGACAAATTAGTTGAAGATGCCTACAAGAAGACAGGATGTTGGAAGTTCTGTGAAAAATTGCAGGGAGGTCATAATCAAGTGACAAAAGAATTTTCTCTTCACTTCACAGGTTCGAATACAAAGGTTGGTCTCTTAAACTTGACAATTTCCCCTGAAATTATATCATCAGTGACAGAGATTCCGAGGGGAGAAGAAAGATGGTTTAAAAACTTCAGGTTTGATATGGAACCTTGTAAAAAAAAATTGAAGCCAGCGTTTGAAGAGACAAATTTGACTAAAGCAGTGCCAAGAAGCTACATCAAGAACACCTATGCCAATCTGCTCTACAACATTCAAAGGTACTTCACCTGTGAGGGAAGATACCATAAGGTGTACTCTTATCATTTCAAGCTCCTGTTGCATTTTAATGGAATGATTTCTTTGGATTTGTCTTTCTTCTTGTTTCGAAGTTTAGCTAAGATGGCAGATAAAGTGGAGATGAAAGCTCAATACTGTGAAACTTCACTTTTCCATCATGGTCTAGTTAAATTGATTGTTTTACATGAACTTCAGAGAATAAACAAAGAATGGTATACATTTTTCTTTTTGTGTGGATTTGGGGTGGAAACACAAGGAGTAGGTGTTAGCCCTAGGGCCAAAGAAAAATCATCATCAGAAACTAGTGAACCTACAGAGACATGATCAAAAATATTTGTCAAGTTAAAGCCTAGAAAACAAGTGAAAGAGCCAGAGATTAAAACACCAGTGATTATTCAAGAAACCCCTCAACCTGCACAAAATAATACAACCAAAGGTAAAGAAACAATATAGGAATAGTCAACCAACAAATCAACCCAGAAAAGATTGACTAGAAGTCAAATAGCAAGGGAAAAAGGCAAAACAGTGGTGTCAAAAGAAGATCTAGGTTTAAAAGGTAGTTTGAATGATATTTTAAAAGCTATTTATATTCATGAATCTCCTTTAGTTCAGGAAGATTTTATAAGTTTGGATGAAGGGAAATCTAAGAAGATCAAGTCTTCGAAAAAGCTAGATTTTAATGATGAAATTTCAGAGTTTGTGTTCAAGCCCAGAAGGCCTCTAACTAGGAATTCAAAAGATTTGCAAGGGCTAGATGTGGAGTTAGATAAAGCTGGAGAAGTTTCAATTTTTTTTGTGGAACCCATAGACCTTTTATCACCTATGCCTGAAGATGACAAAAATAGAGTTTTCAACACTCAAAGAGAAAAGAGCAATTATGAAGGAATTAAAGAAAAGTTGAGACTAGCAAATCATGAAATAGCTAAGCTTAAGAAGAAATCAAGAAAACATGTTGTTGAGAAGATAAAATTCAACAGAATTAAGGCTCTGTGGGAGCTTGAAAGAGTTTCAAAACCTGAAATAGTCAGCAGTGAAGCTCAGTATTTTACCTAGACTCTTCCTGCAATCAAAGAGGCTAAATTTGTGAGAAGGATAAATGTTAATTTAAGGACTACTAACATAAGGTTGAAGAGGCAGATTGATGATCTTGAAATTCAATTGAAAAAATCTGAAAGTCAGCTACAACAGAGGTAGAACAAGAACAGTAAGTGACAAATCCTTAATACATTTTTGTTTTTGGGAAAGACATCACTTTTTGAAGACATTGCAAAGTTGACCTATTTTGATTGTTAAAGTTTATTAACATCAAGGAGATCAATAAAATATTGTAAATACTCTTAAAACCTGAAGACTATGAAAATACTGTGTAAAAATGATATACACAGCAGTTTCGTAGCATGCTATGAAACTGCTGTAGGTGCATTTTTGAACATTTTATAAGGGTTTCGAAGGGTAAACAAGCTTCATTTCCGAATTTGGTTGTTGTTGATGGTTGGAAAGGGTTCAAAAATGAAATTTCAAGTCTCAAGGCAAAAGAAATTTGATCATTGAGAGAGGTTTACAAAGGTATAAATTCTACGCTACGAAAACGCTGCTTATTTCGTAGCGCAGCGATATCATCTCTCATTTTGCTTTTTCAAAGGCTTGTTTTCTGTACAGGTGGAAAGGTATGGTTCCATGGAGGTGACAACACATGTCACTTATCTCAAAAGGTCAACATTGCCAATAAAAAGGGTTTGAAGATCATCAAGAAGGAAAAGGCTGAATTATAGGAAACATGTCCCCTGTTTTGTAGGGCAAGTAAGGCATGAACCAGTATGATAACATAGCAAGATTGTAGGCATCATCAAGGTCAAATACATGGAAGAAAAACTGTTAGAGATATCATTTAAGTTCTAGATAAGGTTTTTTAGATATAATAAGGAGTTTTACTCCTATTTGTATTAGGACTTCTAGAAGATACAGTTAACTGTCAGATGTAATTAATAGTCAGTTTTAGAGCAAATAGGTGTCAATTTAAGATAGAATTCGAATTCCTCTTAAGATGGATCATAGAATCCAAGGTTTTAATGACTCTATAAGAGACATGAGGTCAAATTCCACTAGGTTGGCATTTTTTTTTCATTAGCAAACAAACTGTGTTATTGTAGCAAACTATGTTTTCATCTTAATACAAATATTGGATGTACTACTCAGGATTTAGAAAGAGTTATTTGGTGTTAGATCTTCCTATGGATTTCCTCATTTACCTATTTGCAGTGGTATAAACATATGTTACTTATAACTCATTTGAAAATGCTCTAAATTCCTTCATATGTTTATAAATTGTGTTTTATTCACTGTGTTTATGTTTTGCTAATACATCTAAAACTCTGAAATGCCTTGACTTCCATGTTAAGCTATTTTTTATGTTTTTTTGAAACATACCTTGACTCCATAGCCTAATGGATGTTTTTTGATCAGTAATTCAACCATTTATACACTTTTATCCAATTTATTCCTAGAGTTAGCCATCTAGTCCTTAATTCAAAATCTTAAACCTAGTGAGAGAGCCCTCTCAGGTTGAGGAGGCTAAGCCTCAACTAAAAGTCTGATTTGAAATAGTTACATTGAGGTATTCTAATCAGTAGCCTATCAGGGTCCTATTTTGGTGATAACAGATGCGTTGGTTTCTTTTGGGTGAGTATGGTTACTACCCAACATCTCATATTTGTATGATCCATTCTTTGTATATTACTGGTGAGATGCAGCAGCAAGAGGTGTGGTTTCGTTGCTTACTCTTGAGAGATTTTGGCCATCACATGACATATCATATGTCAATGGGTGTGTTATTTTTTGAGACATTGCATGGAACTCACCTGATGTGGCAGCAGGGAGCTTGGTTATGTTGGGTTGATGTGACATTTTACATGGCAATCAGTATGTTTTTGCTCCATGACTTGCATTATGATGATGTGAGGTGGTAGCAAGAGTCATTGTTTTTTTGGTTACTCTTGGGAGAGTATGGGTTGAATTTCTCCCATACCTGACATGATGAGGAGGGAGGATGGCAACAGGAGGCCTTACTACGTTGGCTTCTATTAGGAGAGCATGGTCACCATACTTGGTATGATGATGGGGTGGTATGGCAGCAAGAGGCATTGTTGTGATGGCTACTATTGAGAGAGTATGGTTCGACATTCACATGTCAACCCATATGTCTCAGTTTTCTATTTTGCACAATGTTGATATGATGCTTGGAGAAAGCAGGGCCAATGATGGGAGCATGGAGAGGCACATCCTACTCCATGTAGCATGTGTTGAAGAGATAGTTCATGATTTGGGACTTTCCTTTGGGGGGAGGAACCACTTCACTTCATATGTCTCATGCAGAGAAGAGGCTCTGGAACAGCTGATGGTTGCCACTTGGAGTTTCATTGATGAGGAGAGGCATCTAGTTATACAGTTGGAAGCCATTCTAGACATTCTAGAGAGGCATCTATGGATCTAGGCATTCATTACACATTGGAGCAGATGGGGAGACCTTCCTTACAAGGATTCCATTTAGAGGGAGGAGGATTTCTATAGCATTAAATTTTGCAGTTTCTTGAGGACAAGAAACATTTTGGCAGAGAGGACTGTAATATTCCCTATTTTAATCCAATAATGATTGGAATATTAGAGTTATTAATTTTCTCAATTAATTAAGTAAATAAAAGGGTGGAGGGACACATGAACCCCATAGATGAATAAAATCCACTTTTGATGTGTGAATGTGGGTTATTTAGAAGTAGATCAACATTATGGAGTAGTGGAGCAGCTTCTTAATGAAGGAAGAGTGGAGATCATGGATCATTAATGAGAAGATCATGGAGATAATGGAGGAAGTCAAATAAGATCATGGAGAAATAAATAAATATCATAGAGTACTAATGATGAGATAGTGGAGGAAGTGGTGCATCTAATGCACACATGATGGAGAGAGTGGAAATTAAATTTAGAGATGATGGAGATCATGGAGAGACAACGCAGTATTCATGGAGGCTAGTGGCCACATGTGCAATGCAGTTATGAGGTGGGCCAAGGCTAGGGCAGGCTCACAAATAATAAAAGGAATATGAAGGAAGAAATAGAAGGAAGAATTTAGATTTTGATTTCAGATCTAGATTTTTTCGTGTGAAATTTATATGCACGCTTCAGTTGTTTAGCTAATTCTGTAGTGCTATTTAGCACACGGGTGTTTCCAAGCAGAAATCCCACCCTTACTCATGAGGGACTTAGAGTGCCTACTCTGGGAAGATTTCTTTGAGATTTCATACATCATCAGGAATTGGTGCCACATTCAGCCCCTCTTGTCTCCATATACAGCTTCAAGAATTACGCATTTCTATCTTAGGATTTGAGAGGAGGAGGTTGTTTCTAACACTTTCAGCTAGGAAACCGGTGGAGGAATTATCCTTTCACCTCGTGCTTTGAGATCAGTCTTCCAAAAGAAACATATTCATATCTGGCATTCAGGCCATCAATTTATACCTCCATGCAGCAGCAATTCCCTTAGGAATTATGCAGTCTAGTCCTATAGATCTGAAGGAGGAAGGAAGTTTCTAGTATTTCAGCTGGAAATCCTATGAGGAATCATCCCCTCACCTTTTTTAGATTATTTCCCTCACTCTTTAGCTTTATTTCAGCATCTAGCATCAGGAAATAGCTTCAACCTCCCTGACACCGTAGTTTATTCTAGTTTTTGTGTATTTTAGTAGCTGCATCTAGTGGAGGAGGAAGGAGGAGATAGATCTCAAGCTTCTAGCTTGGACATCTGAAGGAGTGATCAACCCTCTTTATATTGAGCTTATTGTATCATACTTCAGCCATATTTATCTTCAGTTCATGTAGCAGATCTGCATACCCAGCAGTTTTATAATGCAAGCCCTAAGAGGGTGATTTTCCGATATTTCTAGATTTGGAAATCCCTTTCTGGGTTATTTTGGGTTTTCATCATAGAGCCCGGATCTGAAATATTGGCATCATCTAAGATCTAGATCAACCAGATCTATGCATTCCCTTTCATCCAATAGTTATATTTACACCATTTGTAGAAGGGACAACGTAGTATTTCCTCCAACAGTCCAGCAGTCTAGCAGTGCCTTTGATGAGAGGGTTTTAGGGTCATTATAGCCTACTTGTTTGGCTTGAGTGTCTCATATTTTGAGCACTTTTGTACTTGTTTATCCACCTCCATATTAATAAAATGACTCAACTATTCTGCATATTTGTATGGTATATTTATTTTATTTTTCATTGCTGCATTTTCCAGTTATTATGTTTCTATATTCCTGCCTTTTCCATTTTGGAATATTACAATAACCAATATACGATTCGAGAGAGGTCGACATATGCAAAACAATCATAAACGGGATTAACAAAAACTGTGGGAAACTATGAAAAGACACACTACAAACAAACTTAACACACCTATAGACAATATGTACACAAGGTAATGCGCATGAGATCAAGCATAGTATTGTTTGAGGTATAACCCATTCCTAGGCTGTGCCAATGGAACTGATCTAGGTGGATATTGGTGGCCACCCACCTATTCCACTTGGGCCCCCACCATTGTCTCTTTCAGTTTTTCAATTTCGGCATAACTTACTATTTTTAGCAGTTTTTCGGGTCCTGAACTTCCAAAGCTGTTTTGAGGCCCTAAACGACGTTTTTTTGGGCATTGCGCCTCCAGGGAATATCATTCCGTTTCAGAATGATATTTGTGGAAAAATTTGTAGTCCTCGGATAGAGCTTTCTAATGATGTATCATGTGCATCAAACAGAGATAGTATGCCAAAGTTACGTCCTTGGGAAGTTGAAACACCAATTTACCAAAACGGGGCCCATAGTTTTGGCACTTCATCTCCTAGGGTTAGGTTTTTGGATGTTTAGGGTTCTCCATTGTTTCTTAATAATAAATAGGCACTCGAGCCTCATTGTAACTCAGTTCAAAGGCTTGTAGCCAGCACATCTCTTCTCAGAGATAGCTACCAGCACCCTAGCTCGTTTTATTTCCATTCTGTTTGTAAGCAAATTTCAGTTCTTTGATATTAATGAAATGAAGTGTTATTTCTGCTACATCTCTGTATTTATGGTTATATGTTTATTCTATTGTGTTCCTGCATAAATCCAGATTAGTGGTATCAGAGGGGTCTGCTTTTTCTCGATCCTTCTTTGCATGTCCCCAACGAGGTCGGGGTATAAGGAGCTAGGGCTTGATCTGGTGGAATCTTTGCAAGATCAGCCTCGCAAACCTCGATGGACGCCCATGGGGGATGAAAAGAAAGATGAGGGAGCAGGAGATCCTATTAAAATATTGCTCGAGGAGGCCCTCGAAAAACAAAGGAACGTGATGATGGATAGCACCTTCGAGATCATGCTTGGTGCCTTGCCGGCGGCATGCACATCAGCCACTCTGGAGGTGCGACTCCTTTTAAGGTACAAGTAAATTTTGACATTCCCATATTTGAGGGTCAAATAAATGCAGATGACGTAGATAGCTGGTTGAATCTATTGGAAGGATATTTCTCTATTCATGACTTTTCAGATCGGGAGAAGATTATTTTTGCACTCCTTAAAGCTACCCCCCATGTTAAGGACTGGTGGGAAACCTACTGTGAAAACAAGGACCAGACAGAACCCTCTCTATTCTCGGCCATACCAACTTGGAATTCTTTTCGAGATGCCATCAAGGAACAGTACTATCCTATGGGGAGCTATGAGGACAAGTACATACAATGGACCACGCTGCGACAACAAAGGGATCAAGATGTGCATGAGCTATTGGGCTCACATTTCCATACCACACGCACAAAGTTGGGTAAATATGAATTCGAGAGAAACATTTGGTGCTAAAGTATCGCAGTACATGCGCATAGATACATTCGGGAGGAAAATGGATTTCTCGACATCTCCTCGCTTGGTATGGCATACCGGTATGCTGCCAGATTGATCGAAATTCAAACGAGGAAAGCGAGACTTTGGATACGTGAATCCAAAGCAAGGAAAGGTGCTTCAAAACCGCAAAACAAAGGACAGAGCCAAGGCATGGCGGCTAAAGACAACTCATCGAAGCCACAAGAAAAGAACAGCACCGCAAAGCCAAAGAAGGACACGGGAAAGTGGTGTGAGTTTCATAAGAGCTCCACTCACAACACAAGTGAGTGTCGGGCCAAGCAATCGCTAGTGGCCGAGATGAGGGCTTTTGAGTCAGATGCATGCTTGGACTCTGAATCGGAACCTAAAAAGGTGAATGAAAAGGGGAAACATATTATTGATGCGGAGCCCAACGCCACTGTTGCCACTACAAAGATCCAAAAGGAGGAATCGAAAGATCCAGAGGAGGAGGAACGTCTCTTCCACTCCCAGATGTGGGTAAAGGGCTCCCCGGTACAGTTCATTGTCAACAATGGGAGCCAAAAGAACCTCATTTCCGTAGACGCCGTGAAGCGATTGGGCTTGCTGACCACAGCTCACCCTCATCCATACACCATCGAGTGGCTTCACCAAGGATGAGATCTCCGCGTCAGCCGACAATGTCGCCTTCCCCAGCACATCCAGGCCTTCACGGATGAGGTATTATGTGATGTTGCTCCTATTTATGTTTCTGATGTATTATTAGGACAACCATACTTGTGGAAGCGTCATGCTGTGTATGAGTCTCGACCTCGTGCTGTTATTGTTACTTTGGGAAATAAGTTGTACGGGATACCAGAGGTACCACCTCCTGCCGCTATCTCTTTGGTTACTGCAAAACAATGTAGTAAGCTCATTTCCCAAACCAGGAAATTCGTTTTCCTGATGATCCGCCCCCAGGGCAAGAAGAAGACTGTGGCCACGACCTCCAGACAGGGCTCCTCTGCACAACAACAACAAATGGATAAGGTTGTGGAGGAGCACGGGGACATATTCACCTCACCCACAGGGGTTCCTCTGCACTGTCAGGTCAAGCACCCGATTGATCTGACCCCCGGTGCGCCGCTACCTAATGGACCGATCTATCGGTGCTCTGTTCTAGAGAATGATGAAATCAAGAGGCAGATTCAGGAGCTGTTGCAGAAAGGTCACATCAGACCAAGTTCATCGCCCTGTGGGAGCCCGATCGTGTTGGTACGGAAGAAGGATGGGACGTGGAGACTCTGTATTGACTATCGGGCGCTGAACAAGATCACTGTCCGGAATAGGTACCCAATCCCACGGATTGATGACCTTCTGGACCAACTCAAAGGTGTAAAATATTTCAGCAAGATCGACCTGAAGTCTGGGTATCACCAGGTACCAATTGAACCCTCCGATGTGTGGAAGACTGCCTTCAAAGCCAAGGAAGGCCTTTTCGAATGGCTGGTCATGCCTTTCGGGTTGAAAAATGCTCCCGCCACCTTCATGAGGATGATGGATGACATCTTGCGGCCATTCACCAACTCATTTGTAGTGGTGTACTTGGATGACATTATGATCTTCAGCCAGACTTGGGAAGAGCACCTTCACCACATCCGACAAGTCCTCCAAACACTGCGGCAACACAAGTTGTGTGCCAATTTGGAGAAGTGCACGTTTGGCATGACCCAGGTTCAATATATGGGATACATTATTGATGAAAGGGGGGTGCATGTGGATCCGGCCAAGATCCAAGTCATTCGGGATTGGCCAGCCCCGACTACTATAACAGAGCTTCGCAGCTTTCTGGGTCTTGCTAATTTCTACCGTAGATTCGTGTTGGGATTCTCTCATATCACTTGGCCCTTGAGTCAAGTCACCAAGGGAGGACTGAGAGAAAAATTCTTTTGGTCGAAACCTCAACAGAAGGCATTCACGAAATTGAAAAATCACCTCTGTTCTGCCCGAGTGCTCACGTTACCAGACTTGCAACAACCATTTGAGATCGAGACGGATGCCTCTGACTATGCTATTGGGGCAGTTCTTACTCAACAGGGACATCCAGTGGCATATCACAGTGAGACATTGTCTGAGACAGTTCGCAAGTATCCCACCTATGACAAAGAAATGTATTCCATTGTGCAAGCCTATCGACAATGGAAGCATTACATCTTGGGGAAGGAAACAATCATCCACACAGACCACCGGCCCCTGCAGTTCATACAGACACAAGGAAATTTGCAGAATTATCGCCATCAGAAGTGGTCCATATATCTGCAACAATTTCATTTGAATATCAAGTACAAGAAGGGTAGCACCAATAATGTTGCAGATTGCCTCAGCCGACCACCAATCGTGGCGCTCACCACCGCGCTCAACTCTTGTTGGCACGAGACTTCTGATTGGCTGCTTCTCTATGAGAGTGACCCAGAATTCGGCCACACTTACAAGGCACTCTTGGGGGGTACGCAAGTTCCAAATTTTCACCTCCAAGATGCCCTTTTATGTCACCTGGGACACCTTTGTGTTCCTTCAAGCGAGCGTGCCAAGATGATATGGGAAACACACTACAGTTGAGTCGCTCGGAATTTTGAGGTCGAGAAAATAGTAGCAATACTACAGAAGTATTTCTATTGGCCGAACCTTCGAAAGGATGTCAAGAAGCACACCAGATCCTGCACTGCTTGTGCCATTGCCAAACCGACCATCAAGAAGCAAGGCCTATATACTCCACTGCCTACCCCTAGTCGAGCTTGGGAATCCATCTCCATGGATTACATGTCGGGCCTGCCTTCTACTAAGAATGGAAATGACTGTGTTTTCGTGGTCGTTGACAGATTCTCGAAGATGGCAATTATGGCAGCCTGTAAGAAGAATATCACAGCAGAAGCCACTGCTAAACTCTTCTCTGAACGAGTGTGGCTGCACTTTGGGATCCCACATTCTATCATATTAGATCGAGATAGCAGGTTCCTCAGCACATTTTGGTCTAGCCTCTGGTCAATGTTGGATACAAAGCTCACCAAGTCCGCAGCTTTCCATCCCCAAACAGATGGCCAGACAGAGGTCGTCAACAGAATGATTGTACACATTCTGCGCATGTACAATTCAAAGCATCCACGCACATGGGATGAAACCATCCCCTATGTACAACATAGTTATAACAGGGCTCTCCACAGTTCAATTGGCCATATCCCCTTTTAGGTGGGCTTGGGATTCCAGCCACTATGTCCCATTGACGTAGCCATGCCATTTGCAGCTGCTCAGGCCGATTCAGCTCATGTCCAGTCTGAAGTTGACAAAGCAAGTAGCTTCATCGAGCTCATTCAGCACATCCACCAACAGGTTCATGATATATTGGACAGAGCCAATGTGAAGTAGAAGCAGCGCCATGATCAACACCGGGTGCCACACAACTTCCAGGTGGGCGACAAAGTATGGCTACATTTACAGAAGGAGCGCCTCACTGGACCCCACCGCAAGCTTTTCCCGCTCCGATACGGGTCGTACACCATCACCAAGGCTTTAGGGGACAATGCCTTCGAGATTAGTATTCCTCCATTCCTTGGTCTTCACCCAGTCTTCAATGTGGATCGCCTTCATCCTTACTTCCCACCTCTTCTGGACACCTCGGACATTGCAGAACAACTCACACCAACAGAGTTAAACCCAGACTGCATGGAACATGCCACCACAGATTGTATCATGGACATGCAAATCAAGAACACTCTCCAACAGAAGATCCAACTGTATCGGGTTTTCAAAGCTGGCCAACTCCTGCACCAAGGAAAGTGGTTCACCAGGGACCAAGTTCGGCAGAAATTTCCTCATCTCATGGAGGAACTTAACGCAATGGGGACAATTGCTTCCTAAGGGGGAAGGAATGATCCAGGTGGATATTGGTGGCCACCCACCTATTCCACTTGGGCCCCCACCATTGTCTCTTTCAGTTTTTCAGTTTCGGCATAACTTACTATTTTTAGCAGTTTTTCGAGTCCTGAACATCTAGAGCCGTTTTGAGGCCCTAAACAATGTTTTTTGGGAATCGTGCCTCCAGCGAATATCATTTCGTTCTAGAATGATATTCATGGTGAAAGTTGTAGTCCTCGGATTGAGATTTCTAATGATGTATCATGTGCGTCAAACGGAGATAGTATGCCAAAGTTACGTCCCTGGGAAGTTGAAACACCAATTTACCCAAACGGGGCCCATAGTTTTGGCGCTTCATCTCCTAGGGTTAGGTTTTTGGATGTTTAGGGTTCTCCATTGTTTCTTAATAATAAATAGGCCTCAAGCCTCATTTCTTCCGGTTGAGCTGTAGCCGCCACATCTCTTCTCGGAGATGGCTACCAGTGCCTAGCTGGTTTCATTTCTTATTACGTTTTGTAAGCAAATTTCAGTTCTTTGATATTAATGAAATGAAGTGTTATTTCTGCTGCATCTCTGTATTTATGGTTATATGTTTATTCTGTTGCATTCCTGCATAAATTTGGATCAGGAACTCCATCAATGTCTACTAAATCATAGACCCCTTTTGGAGGGACTTGCTTGGAAATGTATGGACCCAACCACATAGGTTGGAAATTTCATGGACCAAACTTATTGTCCTCCTGGTCATATAAGAGAAGCAGGTCTCCTTTCAAGAAGACATGAGGCTTGAATTTTTTTTTCATATTTTACCTTGATGCATCATTTATAAGCTTCATTGGATAAAGAAGCATCGCGTCGTGTTTCTTCCAAATGGGTCAGATGTTAAAGATGCTTCTTCTCTATAGAAGTGGCAGGAATAAATTTGACAAGTAGTTTTAAAGATGGAATTTCACATTCGATGGGGAGGGTTGCTTCCATACCATAGACCAGCTAAAAGGGTGTGAATATGGTAAAATTCCTAACTGAGGATCTGCCTGCAAGGCAGTGTAAATAAGAAGGTTCCAGTCTGATTTGTGGACCCCTACCATACGTTGAAGAACCATCTTAAGAAATTTGTTAACAACCTCAACTTTTCCATTAGCCTGATGATAGTAGAGAGTGGAATTTTCATGAGAAGGTGCTAGCATAGAAGCTATTTCAATCATCATGTTATTCTAGAAATGTTTTCTGTGATCCGTAACTATTTCTTGTGGAACACTAAATGGAGCAATAACGTGATTGAATAAAAACTATGCACTCATTTCCCTATTTTTGTTAAATGTAGAAATCACCTCGTCCCATTTAGTAAAGTAGTCTACAATGAAAAATATATAACCATGCCCACTGGTCAAGTGAGGGTTACATGTCATGAGGTCTATACCTAATTTTTCAAAGGGACCAATAGTGACAATGGGATGCAATGGAGCAGGCAGAGCAAGGATCTTGCGATCATAGATCTGGCATGCATGACACTTCTAGATGACAAGAATACAGTCGCAAAAAATAGTAGGCCAAAAGTAACCAGCGCATAAGATCTTCTGCATGATAGCATAGCCATATAGATATCTTCCACATTCCCTCCAGTGGCATTCATTAAGCACTTTCTTGACATCCTCAAGTGTGAGGCACCTCCACAAAATTGTATGGTATTAGGTGTCGTTGATAATAACGTAATTCTGATATTGGTATCGAATATGTCGTTGCTCAGAGTGAGAGGTATTGGGCCGAAAAGTATGGGTCTAGAGGTAGATCATAAAATATCCATACCACAAGTCAAATGACGAAATTAGATATAATGGCTCGTCAAGGATAGAATCTTCAGACATAGATTCAGAATCAAGGGAGGGAAGGTCAAACATGAGTTCGACGAAAACTAGGGATTTATTCGACTTGGACATAGTGAACTCTAGGCTGAATTCTTGCAAAATTAAAATCCAATTAGAGTATTTCCCCCCCAGTGATTGACATGAAAGTATATATTTAATAGGGTTTCAATCTGAAATGACTGTAGTTTGCTGAAGCAAGTTGTAATGGTGAAACCTTTGGACAACTTGAATAGCTGCCAAAGCCAACTTTCTACGTGAGTATACCTGATTTAGGTATTGTTAAGGTTCTGACTCAAATAATAAATGGGATTTTCAGTCCCTATATCATATTCTTGGACCAATAACATTGTTATAGTATAAATGGCAGCAGCTAGATAGAGGAAATAATAGCGTTGATAATAAGGGGGGTATAAATGAGATTCCCAAACCAGTACATCTTTCAAGGCATAAAACACTTTATGAGCAGTGTCATCCCACTAGAAGGGGACCCCATTTTTCAGCAAGCGATAAAATCCTTTGTTCAACTCAATGTAATTAGGGACGAACCTCCACAGGAAGTTAAATTTCCCCTGGATTCTTTGTAACTGAAAGAGAGAAGGTGTAGGAAATTTGACAATCGCATGTACTTTCAAAGGATCAATATGAATTCCTTCTTTTGAAATGAAACAATTATGGAGTCGACCAGAATCAATGCAGAACACACATTTGTATGGGTTAAATCAAATGTTATAGTGTCTACAACGGAGGAAAATGGCCCTAAGATGCATCGGGTGATCAACCCGATGTTTAGAATGAGTAGGGAGATCATCAAAATAGGGTTGAACGATGTGTTTAATTTCGTGAAAAGTGTAATACATAGCATGTTGAAATGTGGCCCCAGCATTCCTTAAATCAAATTGGAAATTTCGATAGGAAAAAGTACCCCATGGACAAATAAATGCAGTCTTAGGTTGGTCCACCGGGAGAATGTTGATTTGATTATATCCCAAGAATCCATCCATAAAAAAATAAATATTGCATCCAGTGCATTAATCAACAATTTTTTTAATAAATAGAGTCAAATATTTGTCCTTTTGACAAGCACGATTTACATCCTAATAATCGACACATACTCATATCGTGCCCTGCTTCTTCATGATAGGCACAAATTTCGATACCCAATCATTCAAATGAATAAGGTATATGAAACCAACCCAAATAATCATTTCAACTTCATCCTTAATCCTGGCAGCCTTCTTGGGATGGACTGGGTGGAGGCACTACTAGACGGTTTGGCATCAAGATACATTTTAATCTCATGCACTACTACATTGGAGTCTATACCTAGAATTTCTTCATAATTCCAGGCAAATAAATTCTAAAATTCATGAAATAGGGCTATATAAATCTCTATCTCAGATGTATAACAAGACACTCCAATGTATAAATTTTAGAAAATACCTAGTTTGATAGATATATCGAGAGATATTGTTTCTTTGATATTTGAAATGTTGTTTTTGAAGTTGACATCATGAATGGAGACATAATTCATAAAAGGCTCAACAAAATTAGGTAAGTATACATCACTGATATTATCCTTAATGGAATCTGGTAAGGATGAATGATGGTGATATTTGTCCCATGGCTCGTCATCTGGCATCATGATCTCCATGATGCTCTCATCAATAGATAATATGTGTGAAAAAGGGATTAGAAGACATGCCATAATCCAGTGATGGATCTACTCAATTAATCAAAGAAAAGGTGTAAGCCACACAAGTTGAATTGATGGCTTCATAATCTAGCTCAATGGGGCTAAGCGACATTCAGTCACAAAAATTTTGGATGTTAGTTCCATTAGGTACAATCCATGGATGAGTCAGGATAGTAGAGGATGATATCATGTTGATATAAGAAATTGATGATGATCTGTCAAGAAGGAGAGGAGGAGGGAGGGAAAAGGTTCCCATAAGTGAAAATCCTTCAACAATACAACTTCGACATGTGTATATGAGTGTAGAGTTTCCACTACAAAAGGGACACTTCCAGTAACATTAGCATCAGAGGCGAAAACGGTGAGTTGGTATATGACTAAAATCCCACCTTTCTGAGGAAAGGTGATCATACGAAAGCAAGCCGAAATGATGAGAGCCATGGCATAAACCCATGTACATCCTAGTAGAACATTATAATCAAGATTTTCATCAATAAATTCAACTTCTGTTGAGAATATTTTTTCCCTAGTTCTACTTGAAGAGAATTCAAAATCCCATAAGGTTTGTACATTCTTCCGTCGAAGGCTTTCAATGTGATGGTTGATTGACTCAGTTGAGGTGAACCAATCTCCTTCCAGCAATACATGGAAATAATGTAGGTCGACACTACCTCATTCACAATACAGAAATGAATGTTATTTTCATAGACGAAGACATGGATTATTAAATCCAATTGAGCTAGAAGTCGAGGGGTATAGTTTTCATGATAGAAAACCACTAGGTTGTAATCTGTGGATCCACACATCCAATAGGTGACAACAAATCCTTCTTTTGAGCGGGGAAGTTTTGCAAGACTTCAAGTGTTGACATAGCTTATGGAGACTAGGTCAATTATTCAACCATGTTATATTTTTTAGCAGCTCTTGAACAAGGGTTTAAAGCATATTATGAATAACACCCTTCAGAGGTTTGATAGTCAATTCTACAGGAATCATAGGAGGAGTGGGATCATATGAAGGTGATTCTAAATTGGAAGGTTAATTAGTAGTCTGACCATTCGGTGGATTCACATTACCATAGTCCTTGTTCTGAGTGTCCATAGTAACATCGCATTTCCTCTTTGAGGCAAGGAAATTTTAGGGGCTAATATTCGTAGATGGGCTAGTTTCCCATTCTTTTCCCAAAAAAATGATTCACCAATTCCCTTTTTTCCTAAAAATGATTAGCCCAAATTTTATAAGAAAAAATGATTTTACCTTAAAAATAGCCAAAATTGTATATAGAGTATATAAAATCATTATAATTTTGAATATTTTTATTAAAATATCACCAATCATTTTATATTTTGTATATTATGGATTAGTAATATTTGCCAATGTTTCTAATCTTTAAGATAAATTTTCATTCTTAAAATTTTCCCTGCTTTGAGTAGGAAATCATCAAAACTATGTTAGAGGAAGAAGGGTCTCAGGAAACCATATGCATCTCTTGATGGGGAAACGGGTCGGTTGATGCAATGGGAGAAGTGGAGTATTTAAGAAACAGATTCACTTCAGCACTGTGTAGAAAATCACGTGTAAAGTGATACTCGTTGCAAATCAAGCATGAGTGTTGAGGCTTTCATTTATCATCGAGGACTAATGTTTTTTTTAATGCTATGGTGAGGGGTCTTTCTTCTTCTTACATTTTCCTTTCTTCTTGCTTCCAGGTTGTTATTAAGACTCTCCTTTATCAAATGAAACAACATTTATCTTGGAAGTAGAAGTCGCAGCAAGATAGCATTGAAGGTTTTGAGCATATGCAATAAGAGAAATACCAGATGGTTTACTCGTTGACTGTGAACTTGAAGAACCAACCACACCATCAAAAACATTATATTCTTTACTAGGTGGATGAGGCACAATATTCGAAGGTCTCAGAGCATTTAGTGTCTTATCAATAGCGTGCATGATTGGGTATAAAAAAGGTCCCAATATTGTGCATGACAAATAAATTGATCTTCAGTCACGACTCCACCATTAGCCACATCTTCTGTTATAGGAGACAACATAGATTTGGTGAACCATTCTGCTAACAATTGATTGGGAACATAATTCTTAACTAACTGACGGAGGTGTTTCCACTCATGAATGTGATATGAGATGTGAGTGGAAACTGATTATTTGAATTTGGTCAATAGTTCCATTCCAATTTCATATCTTATGGGAAACTAGAAATGTGTGAGGAAGGCGTTGGCTAAAGTATTTAAATCGTGAAATGAATATATTGGTAACTCAATATACCATTTAACTGCAACACATGTAATAGTTCGTTGGAAAAGACAAAATTGAATGGAATCATCAGTAAGGGAGTTCGAAGAACACCATAGATGATACGTCATAATGTGCGTAGATGAGTCTTCTCCTAGCTAGATTCCCACTGAATTTTGGGATATCATAATGAAATTTAGTAGGAATAATCATCCACCATGGAGAATGAGCAATAAGGTCATTAGTGAGCCAATTTAAATCTGACAACTCAAAAGTAGCCACAAAAGGAAACTGTTGATTAAATTATGGAGGAGGATGGCCTGGATATGAAGGAATAAATTGAGCAACAGGCACTTGAATTCCTAGATAAGGAGCCTTTCTAATACTAAGGAACCTTGGTACCAGGATAAGGAGGATTTTGATAACCAACATACAAGTGACTTTGTTTTCCAACCCCAGGATGCCCATCATTAGGGAAATTTTGAGGTCTAAAATGGGCCTCCTAAGAAAAATGTACAACCAAAATAAACTTTATAAGAACCAATAGGATTCAAGATGATGATGTCAACCATGGGGAATGATTTTCCATTTTTGGAGTAAAAAAATAAATATATTAAAAAATAATAAATTAATAAAACTGTTTTTTCAACTCGTATTTTCAACTTATCTCCTTAAGTTTTCACTCAAATTTCGAGTGGGAGTATTTTTGGATGCAAAATTTAATTCCTCATCTAAATAGTAGCCATTTTTCATACTTTTGACGGACCCTTCTACATGCAAAATGAGAAATACACAAGAAAATGTGATTACAATCAGGTTTTTCATGTATTTCTCATTTTACGTGTAGCAAGGTCCATCGAAAGTATGCAACATGGGTACTCCTTGGATTCAAAATCAAATTTTGCATCCAATGAGTGTTTGCGCTTGAAATTTGAGTAAACCCATAGGGAGATAAGTTGAAAAAATAGTTTTTTATTTTTTCCCTCTAAAATTTGATGATGTAATCTAATATTGCTTTATTATTTCTACTATTATTTTATAGTTTCCTTAGGAAGCCCATTTTAGACCTCAAAATTCCCCTAATTAAAGTTGCTATAATGGTTGGTTTTGGATTTGTTGGCCTTGAAAAGGCACTTAAGGAATACCTTGATACGACCCATATGGTTGCCCAATGGGATTTTGAATTGTTCGATGGTAACGTGGGTTTGATTGGGACCGCGCCATACTATGAACAACCTTCCCTATTGAAAATTTTCAGGTACCTTTTCCAAGCGATTAAGAATGTAAGGTACCTTGGACAATATGGGTAAGCTGGACCTAGGAAGTTCCAGATACTGATGGAAAAGGTTTTGATACAACGACATCCTACAAAGGTTGGCTCACATGTATTTGAGCTTATTGGTGTGCCGATGGATGGATAGGAATCTAAGACGAAGATGGTACAAGTTTAGGATTCAACAATCAGTCCATAAACGAACCAGGTTGAATGGTAAAAGTAGGTTTCCAAAATCTCACAGCCATTCCAGGATAAGGAGGACTGTAATAAGGCTAATTACCAACTTGAGGTATACCAACAACAGATTTCCCCTGTTCCAAAGGAGAAGGATATGATGGTGGAAACTACGATCCAAATGGAGGGTACCCAACATAAGGAGATTTAGACTGTTGAAGGTAACCTTTTTCACGAACATAAGTGATAGCCTGCTGCTCAATGGTGGGTGTAGGCGAAGAAATAGGAGCAGACTATGTGGAATTCATAAGAGAAGTACCAGCTGTTATTCTCGAATTGAATGACATCGGATAGGTCCAAGGACTGGAAGCCACACTAGAAAAGGTACTAGATAAAGACATATAGAAAGGTGGGACAGATGGGCCACCATATAGATGTGTTTCTGGTGATGTTTCAAACATATATGAGGAAGAAACATTTGATGTCTCAACTATAGTGGTAGAAATGGGCTAAGAGGTTGGATGAGTCCTAGTCATGGTTAGCAATCCAAATGAATATTTTCACGAGATATATGCAAATAAGTCCAAAGAATCGAGAAAATGAATTTGTATGTCTGAAGAGTAGGAAAAGGACTAGTTTGATAAAAATGGAGTCCTTCCCAATGAACAAGAGTAGAAGGACAAGGCTCTTCTTGGGGGATCTCTTCAATACTCATAAGTCTTAATGGAAGAGATTCACCATCATTTCTAAGATATATAGGTTCTTTCTGAGACAAAGGAAGAGATGTGGAACGTCCTAAAGTAACTAGTGAATATGGTTGAGGCTCCTCATGTCTAACAACCTTAGGAATCAAGGTGTCTGACTCAGGAAAGTCATATTAAATAATCTCAGGAAACAAGGTTTTAGGGAATTATTTTTCGATTTTGTTAGTGTCACCTTCAAGAGTAGATGTAATCTCGGGCTCAAAACTCAAAGGGACATATGATTCTGGTAGATCATTATCAAGAGGAGGGCCATGATTATTTCTAGAAGTTCCTGATTTGGTAGCTTTCGTCTTCTTATGCTTCTGACGCCGGCTAGAAGTAGCTTCTGGGGAAAGAGGAGGCTTATTTTTCATTCTACAAAAATGACGGGGTGGTGGATTTTGTTCTTCCACGTTGGATAATAAATTTTATTAACACAAAATGAAATAAATAAAAAAGAGCGTAATCTAGGAATAAAAGATTACGAAGCAACCATGAACTACAATATACACCTTGGTGAACCAAGGACTTAACATATGGCAGTGAATCTACCAGAATGTTGTGTTTGATGTATAATGTTATACAAGGTGATAGACTTGGTTACCTATGGATGAATAGAAATCTGTAGGGTACTCCCAAAATATTCTCAACGGTATGTGGGAGTGTAGTTTGTAGTAGTGTTGTCTAATGCATAACAGTTCGATGAGAACGTTCCTTTATAATTATCATGTGTGGAGCACCATCCAATATAACCAAAGGTTCTTGGAGAATGATCTTATACACTTTAGTACGTGGAATGGGATATCACCCCCAGAATGAAACGCTGGAAAACAAAGACATCTCCTACATTTAATGACGCATGAACACGTCTCTAGCCTAGATCTGCAATTGTTTGTGTTAATGTTACAAATTCTCCTTAGGTTGATTCAATAAATTTAATTTTTTATCTTTGATTAAGTTTCAGTTTTGGGCTCACCACAAATGTCACCTAAATGTCCTAAAATTCAAATCTAGTATGAAAAAATGGAAATATTTTTATTTCAATGAAAATCTAGCTAAGGGAAGAGATAAACAATATTCAACATACCACATGAAGCAAACAAGATGCAAGATGAAATTTCCCTTTAAATTTAACTACTCCTATATCAATGCACATACAAAACCCTAAATACCAATGCAAAAAAAATCTTTTCAGCAAACTTAATTTTTGAAATGAGGAAAACTAAGATGCAAAAGTTCAATTACTAATTTAAATGCAATTTTCAGAATAAGGACTAGAAAAAAAATTCATCCAAGTGATCAATGACCAAACGAAATTAGTTTGAAATCAACCTAATGATAAGAACAAAGAAAAATAAAAATGAATCTTACCAAAATCAATCAAACACAAATGCAAACCAAATGGACGATTTAGAGAGACCACAAGACAGTCAAGACTCATGGAAGGTCAGCTGGAAGTAGGCATATCAAAGAGAAACTAAAAAACAAGAGTGAATTTTTTGAAAAAATAGGGGCCAACGCTGGTTCAGAAGAGGTACTAGTGATTTGCAACACTGTTACATACTAGTCCCAGGTGAGGTGCAACGCTCTGTCAGAGGCACTAGGGGCGAATTGGTCCAGGGATAGAGGATCATGACACAAAAATTGTAAATGAGACTCAACAAAAAAACTTCCTAGGTCTGTTCTTGGTTTATCAAAGTAAAAAATGTTTGTCAAAGAGGCAATCAAACACAATGGACAAATCCTAACCACCAAAGGAATACATTGTTCCCTAGCGGAGTAGCCAATTTTTTATGTGGGATTTACGATTGTGGAAAAAAATACATCCCCTAGGTTTGGTGGCTAACCCAGAAAAACAAAGAGACAACCCAATGCTTTCCTTAAAGTAAATAGATGATGGAATGAAGCCTACCTAGAATCTATCTCATGATTTTCTCCTTCTTTAGCTTGAATGCTCCAATTCCAGCTCTGATTGCCAAAATTAGAACATGCACATTCAAACAACACAAGCCAGGAAACTGTGAGATCTATGCAGTATCATCTATTTACTATATTCAATAGATCAACATTGTATTGAAATACATGAAATAAAAACATCACATAGGAAAAGAGAGAATAATTTAAAGTAGTATAAATTGAAGGAGCTACAACCATAAATAGGTGTTGATCTTGTAGAAGAGCTCCTCTAGGATCACTTTTCCTTTCCTTGTCACAATGTGCACCTCCAATAAACCTAAATGCATGAAATGAAACCTCTCACAACAACAGCATAAGGGTAAGTTCACTCTCCAAAATCAAACCTTTTGCATATGGAAGGTTCTAAATATATAAAGGAGTGGGGCAAGTTGGGATTTCTTATCTAGTTACCAATATAAGGTTTTAGATCCACATTTGATGGGAGGATAGGATCAAAGGATAAGGGATGGAAACTAAAAATTAGGGTAGGAGAGGATCTGAATGTTTTCTCTAAGGTAAATGGTTGTAACAAATTCTGGAAGCTTCTGGAAGAGGAAGCTTCTATAATTTCTCTCTTTTTCCAAAATTTATAGAACCAAGGCATTTGCAAAGGGGAGAAACCTACAGGTGATCAATGTATGCCAAAGTGGAGCAACCTATAAGTGAACACTACCCAAGAAGAGGTAAGGGATAATTGGTCCTAAAACTAGCTCAGATGATGTAGTCTCAGGCAGAAACTCTAGGGAATGAAAGAAGGATGCTCATATATTTGTGCAATGATGATGAAAAGTGGGAATAAGATGCTGATTAATCTAGTTAGGAGCCCTGTTGACCAGATGTGACAAAATGGCCTATAAAAATAGTGAACTCAAGAAGCTTATATTGAGGGAGTTTCATGTCAAGCCATATTCAAGACACCCGGGTTATCAGAAGACATTGAAAAAAAAAAAAAAAAATTACTATTGATTGAATCTAAAGAAGGAAGTGACAAAGTTTGTGGCTAGGTGTTTGGACTATGAGAAAGTAAAATAAGAGTGTAAGAATCCAGGTGGGTTGCTTCATCTTATTCCAATTCTAGAATGTAAATGGGAGGTCATTTCTATGGAATTCATTACAGGTCTTCTGAGGACATTGAAGCAACATGATTCTATCATGGTTGTGGTCAACAAGTTGAGAAAGGTAGCTCACTTCATTCTAGTAAAGACAACTTTTTCAACTAGTGAAGTGGCACAAGTCTTAATCAGGGAGATCATGACATTGCATGGTGTTGCAAAGAATATTGTGTTGGACAAGGATGTTAAATTCACTTCCAATTTTTGGAAGGATTTGTTTGCAAGTTAGGGGAGAAATATGGCCTTCGATACAAATTTTCATCCGCAAACATATGGACAGACAAAGGCGGTCAAAAATATTCTTGAGGATATGTTAAGGATGTATGTCATGCACCAGCAGATGAGATGGGAGGAATAACTTCCATTAGCTGAGTTTTCTTACAAAAATAGTTACAAGCAGTCACTAAGGATGAGTCTATTGGAGGCACTCTATGGGAGGAGTTGTAACACTACCATCAGCTCGAGTGATCCAGTGAACAAGGTACTTATTGGACTAGACATGTTGGCAAACATGGAATAGAAAATGCAGGTTATCAAGAATAATCTAAAGGAAGCACAGGACAAGCAGAAGAGTTATGCAGACGAGAAAAGATAATTTAAGGAGTTTTAGGTTGGGGATCATGTGTACTTGTGCATCAAGCTTGTTGTTCCTTGAGAAACAACCTCAGGTTGTGTTGAGATCTATGCTCAAGACATTTACTACAACTTGAAATAAAAGATTTGCTTCCTTTTCATTTTGAAAACCCCTGGATGAAATACACAAAACCCTTGAATCTTTATAACAAAAATAAACCCCTCACAATGCCTTCAAATGAAGAATACAAATGAACTTGAATCAAAAAGAAATGTTGATGGAAAACTTTCTGATAACAGGCTGCTAACACAAAATATGTTATCTTTGGTTTTAGAAGAATATGCGATTAAGAAGAACCGACATTCAGAATAAAGGAGTGATTCATTAAGGTATTTAACTCTAAATCACAATGTAATATTAGACACCAACAACTACATTAATTCATTCTGAGAAGAATAAAACACATGATGAAATAGGAAAAACTAATCATACTCATCAATTTTTGGAAATTATTCTGAAATATTTGTTCATTCTCATAAAGATAAAGTACAAAAAAAATTTATGCTCTGAGGTCCAAAACTCTGGAACCCCTTTCGTCTTCAAAAAAAGTCTTATATAGAACATTACAAAATGGACAATTATAAAAATGCCAACTTCCTAAATTAATTTCTTTCGGTCATTACATGGAAATATAAAACTAAAAGTCTCTTCAGAAAACTAAGTAAAAGATTAAATAAAACATTTATTCACTGAGCAGCTGGAGATCCTAGAACAGAGGAGGGTCCTGATTTTGTATCTTTTTCTTGTGGAGACATCCACTCTTTTCATTTCCTCCACAGATCCACATTTGAGCTAAAACAATTAACACGTTTTACATGTGCCATATGGAAATTTGTAATCCTGGAATACGTTGGTCTTTCTACAAATAAAATATTCATCATCCATAGCAACTGAAAGCCTTTATGTAGGTAATTAACAATAGTGGCTCCCTCTAAAAAAACAATCTTCTTATGGGAATTCTCATTCTTACTTTTTTCCTCCACAAGTAATGTCTCATATGTTTCCCAAGGGAGAAATTTTCCTTGTTGATCCCAATAGGATGGTAGACCAGCCTTGGTTCTCTTATCAAATACAATATTAAACTTTGTTACTGCTTCTTTGACTTCATTCAACTTTTTCTCTGCAGCTTTCTTGTATGAATTCTTCACAATCATCTTGTTCAGCTCTAACGTGCACTCAGTCCTATCATCAATCCTGAAATATTCCATTCATGTGTAGACTTAGATTTTATAAAATCAATAATAATCTTAGCATACAAAGCTTTGTTTTGTGACTATTTTTTATTTATCACAATAAATCCTTCCAAGTCTCTCATAATACTCTTTTCTTCTCCAATAATAACAAGAAAATCCCACACATTCTTGACCACTTCAATAATGTCAGTCCATATGATTTCCCTAGCCTCAATAAGGGACATATTCACTTTCACTTTCTCTTTCAGTTTCTTGATTTCTTGACAAGCAATATGATAATCTTGTATGTACTTTTTTGCATTTTCCTTGGTCATATGGACGTATTTTTCTATAACTTTGATCACATTGCAAGAAGTCTCCAAGTCTCTTTGAGTCTTTTTTAAATCAATTTCTTCCATTCTTAACTCATTCATGACTTCAGTTATTTTGGCAGTAGGATCTACATAATCTGATGAAACAACAATAGTACAGACATGAGAGTCTAACTTAGTTTGCAACATATCATTCATCTCTTTCAATTTAGATAATTCCTCATCCTTGGTCAACAAATTATGTTGTTATCACCAGAATTTGGTCATCTAACCATTTACAATTAGATGGATCGAAGTAAACCATGTATGACCAATTTTATCATAGTAAAATTGCTTTTACTATAAGAAATAATTTAATAAACCATATTTTATTCAGTTATTTTCTGATTTAAACAAGAAACCCCACGAGGAATAATTAATCAAACCACTGTTTAAATAATAATAAATATTCATGGCCATATTTAACCCAATTATGAGAAATAATTAGATAAATCATTATTTTTCTTATTTTTCTTTAGGAACAATTAATTAAATCATTATTTAGTTATTATTCCTTGTTAAATTTTACTAAATCACCTAGGAATAATTAAACAAATCATTATTTGTTAATTATTCCTTAACCACATTCTTGAAATGATAAATAAATCATTTATTTTATTATTCTTTTTAAATAAAGATATTTAACCAATTTAAATACCTTTTCCCTCCAATAAAATAAAATAAAATATTCCAAGCGGTTAGATCTAGACCTTGGTTAATAATATTTTATTATTCACCATTATCGAGGATAACTCAATATTTTGTTATAAATAGGAGTGTTTTCCATTCATTCTTCATTTTCATCACTTTAATTTTCGTGCTTTGATCATTCTCATTGCAACTACTATTTTCTTTGCTTCTTGAGCTCCCATAGAGTTCAAAAAAAATTTGGGTTTTCTGCACCATTGAGAGAGAGAAACTTCTAGATCTAAAGCGCTAAGGACAACCAAGAACCCATGCCATTGAGGAGGACTGCTAACTTGTATTAGTTCCCTTTATCAGGTGTTATAATATATTCAAAAATCTTTAAATCTTGTCTTGTTCGTTGGATGCATGGAGCAATTCTTATTTCTTTTTATTGTTTAACAATTTTTACTACATAGATCTAGGTTTTTGGAGAATTTGTTCTAACTATCGATTGCAGATCTAAAGAATTTAAGCAGTCATTTCTATTGTTAGGGTTTTCTTTCACACACAACTAAAGTGATCTCTCTTCATACACTTGCGTTAAGAATTTTAGCTAACAAAAGGTGACTCCACTCAGTTTTAATTACACATTGTTGTAATTCAGGTTTTCGTGTGACCATCAGCGTTAGTAACAAGGATTTTTCTTCAGCTGTTTTTAGTCTCTTGATGTTTTTTTTTTAACTTTTATGCCCTAAATCAGTCAAAATTCTAACTTTCAGTTGTTTTCGGGTGTTTTCCACAGGTAACAGGTATCACCCACGCCAGAGACGATAATTTTCCACAACCTGCCGCCCAAAGATTCAAGAAGAGTAACTCGCACTTTTTTATCCAAAAACTGTGATTTTTACTAGAACTCACTTCTATATGCCCAGAAACTGCTATTTCCATGGCCCACGAGTCAGTACCTGTGAGCCAGAACTTTTTTATCAATTTTTCCTGTGTCTATCAAGGTTTGTCGAGAGCACTGTTTTGGATTGTCTAACCTCTGTCTCAACCCATATTAGGGCTATATATGGTCAATTTCTCTCCTTGAAGTAGAACCAAGCCCTCTAGGGTTTCATTACACTTCCACCTTTCTAGGAAGGGTTAATCTAAGTAGTTAGTTTGAGATTTACAGCACTTTCAGCCATTATTTCAAGGTCTGATCTATCCTTCTTTCAGGTCATTTTTGATAGGTTATTATTCCATCCAAAACCCCTTTTGAAATTTTTTTTGGTGTTTCCCTTAGGGTACCCTTGTTTACCCTAGGGTTTTAACCTTTCGCCTTCCAATTTGTAGCATTTTTCCCCTTTGGTTTCTTGTTTTTTTCTGCGTCATTTCCATCATATCTTAGACATTGGACCCTTTTACCTCACACCTTAGATATTTTAGGTGTCTTGTGTGTTTTGAGTCAAATTTTCCCACCTTTTAGACTAGTTGTTTGGGAAGCCTTCTTTTGGATTGAATTTTTTCATGTTTAGATGTGTTGATGGGAAAATCTGTCCGGCCAACAGCAGGGGATCTCCCTGGTTGAAAGTCCAAACTAGACTCTAAACCGTTTGGAATAGGGATCCCATCCGGGGTGTGGGTCCGGCTACCGCTTAGATCTCCTTTCTTTAGGTCTCAAAAGAATTCAATGAACCTACAGAAACACACTTATTCAAATGATACCAGATACATTCTTGATGAGTTAAACTGTATACAACACTATGTGTAGCAAGGAAAAATAATAAAACATAAACGCCGAAGGAAATGCTATTAACAACACATCATTGGGGTTATGCTTGTAGGTTGTTCTGACCACGAAAGAAACAATTCTTTATGGTGAAAACGCCCTATATCTCCTGAAATATTAAATGATACTACAAATGCTAATAAACAAAGTCATTAACATTCATAAGAAATCCAAAAGAGTTGAACATCATTAACACAAATACAGAGAACTATGATGCATAAATGATGCCATTAAAATGTGCAGCTTCATTAATCAAAAGATGTCTGAAACTGTATAAGTAATACTCAAGTGTTCGCACAGCAAAACACATTAGATCCAAAAGGATTTTTGACAAGTATCTCATTCATATGAAACAGAGTGTTATCCTTCAATACAATGCTCTATAACTTTTGAGTCCCCCCAAAAAAGGATCCTTTACATTTTCCCCGCAGGGAGTTTTATAGATCAAAATTTTCCCTTTGGGCTTTCTGACTCTTCGCCTGCCTGACTGTTGAGCTACCTTGCGACCTGGAAGGGAACTATGACCTACGACCTGGCTGGGAAATGCGACCTGCGACCTGGCTAGGTGGCATGACCTGCGACCTGTTTCCAAATTCTACCATCGATCTACTACCACCAGGTTATGAAGATGTGTGCGCAATCATGAGGTCAGGGGCATCAATCTGTTGTCCTTTGAGGAAGTTTTTCCAAGTCTGATAATCTGCTGCTATGGGAGAAACCAAAGGGACCTCTTCTTTCAGCTGATGCATACACTCCAAGGTGTTTGGGATTAGAGTCTCCTTCTTCTGTGAGATCTGGTTGGACAGAGAGGCGAGCTTGGTGTAGACCCAGACTGGCGTGACAAGAAACTTGCCCAGGTTCTCTTGTGATGCTGCAAGGTCGGAAGTGGCAGCAGCTTTCTTAATGGGTTGTAAAAATGACTAGATCTCTTGATTCACCTGCTCCCATGTCTTCCTCTCATCCAATGCACCCAACGATGGAATATGATGTAGGATGTGCATCGAGTCGATGCCGCTGATCATATGTTCGTATGCATCCATCACCTTGTCTAGGTCCTTGGATAGCTTATCCTTGGACTGCATTTTCATACGGATCTGGACTTTGGCATCTTGCATGTGAATCCATTACTTCTTTGGCAAATGTTTGGGAGCCTGGGGGTACCGCATTGTCCAGTCCATCATTTTTTCCAAGGCAGCTGAGGCTTCCTTCAGCTGCTCGTGCCTTTGCTTAGTTTCCGTTTGAGCTTTCACCAAGAGAGCGATTGTTTGTTTTATGATAAACATTTCCCCATAAAATTGCCTCATGGTAGTCTCTAATATATCGACCTCCATTTGAATGGTAAGTTGCACTTCATTGACAGGGGGAGTTTTGTTTCGGAGTTGCTGAACCTCCTCTCTCAATGCCATATTTTCCTGTTCTGCCCTTGCCTCCCCCTGCTCTGCCTGTTGTAGCCTATTTTGTAGAGAGAAGATCTCTCTACTCATTCTGGTTACATTCTCTTCTGTGGCCGTAGCGAAAGATGTGCCAGCCAATGCTATCATCATAGGATTAGTCCTAGTATCGAGGACTATGGCTTCTTCCGTCGCAACTGTGGATGAGGCGAAAGGATTTTGCGCCAAGCATCTCCTTTTCTCCTGTCAGATTTTGAAGTTGAACTGATCGTACGTGAGCCTGGTGAGATCGAATACCTCCTCCTCTTGCCCCTGGGAGGAACTGACATCGGAGAGCGTGGCTCATGTACTGACTAGAGGTACCTCAAGGGGAGATACCTCGATGTTCTCTAGCATTGCATCCTCCTCTTCTTTCCTTTTCTTTTCTTCCTCTTCTCTTCGTAGGCGTTTGGCTTCTGCCTTTTCATGTTCTCTCTTCCGCCTGAGCTCTGCTTCTGGCGTTGCTTCCAATTTGGCTTTCCTTTTATGCTCAGCTGCTGCAGCTTGCTCTGCTTTCTTCTGGTAGTCAGCTTCCACTTTATCTAACTCTTTCTTGAGTTCTCGTTCCGTTGTATCCTCTGCCTCTTGTTTCTCCTTTTCCTTCTTGGCCTCCTCGGCCTGCCTTTTCTTCTGCTCTGACCTTAGGCTCTTCTTGCGCTTATCTTCATCTTCTTTCATCTTCTTCACTCTTTCTTGCTGGGCTTGGGCTTCTATTTCTTTCTGTTGGGTAGAAGTACTGTGCCTTGTACTGGTTCGAGGCTTTTTGGCTAGAGAAGAAGAACCGCCTCCTAATTCACGGCTCCTGTCTTCCAAGGTTTGGTCATCTGGGTCTTCTTGCCCAGAGTCCGCCCTTGGAGCAAGTTGTCGGTCTGCATTGTACCAATTTATTCTTTCATCTTCTCATGGGAATTCCTTGTGCTGGTAGTTCCATTTGAACTTAGCCCACTTGCAATGATTAGGAACTATCCTTTCCGGGTCATATGTCCGGTGTTCTAATGCCCCCAGGTGGTAGCTCTTCATCTCCTCTGCTTCTGCCTCTACCTCCCTGAAATATTTGATTGTGAAAGCACCGATAGTGAGGGGTAGCATCGGCCACGACTTCTTCTCACCCCTGGACAGGACCCTGGAGAAACCAGAAGACATTTAGAAGCAGACCTCCAGCATGAGCATTTTGTCTGTGACAAATCAAGGCATAGCATGTGGGGCCCTAAATGAGCCAAAGACTTGGATGAATGTGTACTCGGCGAATGGGAACCAATGTGCCACTTTGCCAAGTGTCTCCATGGATCGCCAAGACATGCAAGGAGCGTCTTGGCTGAACAATTTTCTATAAAGAGGAGGGATGAACACTTGAGAAATCGGCTCTATGTCTTGTTTATACCTGGAATCCCAAAACACCTTGGTTTGTAAGTGGATTGCACAGGTCTGTTTTGGATCCCAGTTATGCACCCATCCCTCAAAGTGCAACCTTAAACAAATGGCATCCAACAGATAAGAGGCCATGTAGAATTCAGAAGGCATTCCTTCATCTGGTACCAATTCCGAGGATATGTTTGTATGAATGGAGGTCATCAATATGTTGGCCCAGTTGAAACCGGTGTTGTGCAGTGTGACATACTCCATGAGAGTTTCCCATGTGCCGTTGAAGGTGGTGGCATCGGGGTGCCCGTACAATCTGCAAAGCATGGCAACCACTAATTTATATACTTTCCTAAGGCTTGCCACTGGGTATTCCTAGTCCTTCTTGTCCTTAAATTTCTCAAGCTCCTCCCACCACTTCTTTATAGTATCAACTATAGGAACTGCATGGGCAATAGCCCATTCTTCTGTGAAGTCCTCTTCTCGCTCAGGCAAAGAGTAATAAACATGATCATCTGAGCCTTTGAGTGTTGCGAAATCCTTGCCTTTGCTGTCCCTGATTACGAACTTCTTGGAGTCAGTTTTCTGTATAATCCAATCTATCATCTCTGGGCATGGGAATATAGCCGGATGGGCACCTACAAGATGTAGCTTAGACCTTTTGACCTATAATTATATCTCTCGATCAGGGAGGTCCTCTGGGAATTTTTCTCTAGCGAACTCTTGGTACACTTGGTACCAACGCATGCTGTCCCCTTTGGAAAATTTGCATAGGGTATCTCTGTAGATCGGGGGTGGGGACATTGGCATGTCCATCTTTACGTCCTCCACTGCTAGGCTCTTATCTTTTTTTCGAGATACTGGAGGTCCCATATCGCTTGAATCTGAGGGGACAGGTATACACTCCAAGGCTGCTTCAAATTCACCTGTCATATTCATGAAAGAATCCCAATATAAGAAAGATGCCATGATGATACAAGACTAGTTACAGCTTATCAATTATTTCAACTGGGGACACAGGCAGAGCTGAATAAGCAGCCTACTAGGTTACGGGGTCGCAAGGTTGCAATGTGAAAAAAATGCAAAAAATGCGACCTTGAGACCTTGCAACTATGTCGTGGAGTCGCAACTTGTGAGAAAATGAAGGAAATGCGACCTTGCGACCTTGCGACTAGGTCGCGGGGTCGCGGGGTCGCAAGTTTCGAGAAAATGGAGCAAATGCGACCTTGCGACGGGGTCGCAGGGTCACGGGGTCGCAAGTCGCGCTAGGGCTTGCCGGGGTTTTGGCACACGCGGTGTGAAGTTGCTTTTCCCTTTAACTTGAAAAAAATAGGGCTAAATGGGTCCAGAAAGGTTCCAAGGGATAGCTTTTGGAGCAAGATACAGGCCATGAGAGGCTGGATGAGAAACTGTGATAAGTTGGGCAAGCAGGGTGGATATTGGAATCGAAAGGGAAACCCTAAGAGACAAATGAAAAAAATGACTAAGGCAGGGGAAATTTAAAGGTTAAGGAATACAGATATTAGGCAAGAATAACCAAAAAAGGAAACAGTAGGAGGAAAATGGCAACTTACCCAGGAAAATCGCACTCCAGTCGGCCTGTCATTGGCATTTTTTCTATCTGCTGCATATGTAAAATTCGACCTAGCGACCTCCTATATATAAAAATATCGCACATGCGGGCCATTAATGAGGTCGTGGGGTCGCATGGCAAGGTGATCTGAGAGAGATGCGACCTTGCGACCTCAGGGTCACAGGGTCGCAAGGTCACGGGGTCGCGGTTTTCCACAAATTTGAAGTTTGTGACTTAGCGACTTAGCCCTCCCGACTCTTTACTTAACTTTTCTTTGTGCTCAAGGGGCTCCAAAAAAAATTAAAGTGGGGGGTTTTTTTGGAGGGTGTTGTCAAGGCTACAACAAATGGCGACTCACTGGTCGAACTCAGAGTCTCTGCCGATGGTTGGCCTTGGAGGGGGAGGAAGGGGCCTTCACTAGCTGTTCTTTTTTGCCTTAAGGTTAGCACTACCTTGCCTTTGGCACCTTGCGAGGTTGCTTAGCCTACTGGCTTGTTTGGGAATTGGTTAACCGAACTTCATTTCTTCAGGTTTTCGGACCGAAAGGGTTGGAGAACTCCAGGCAGCTACAGGGCTCGGTATGATTATTTTGTCCTCATCGTGTTGCTCCGCTGCCTGTGAACCTTTCGGTCCCGGCGGAGTCACTTCCTAGGAGTCATGAACGTTGCTCCACTGCCAACGAGCCTAGTCAGTACCTTGGCGAAGTCGTTACATCACCTCTCTGCGCAGGAAGCCTTTCTCAATCCCTTACCCTTTATTGGTGTGCTATTGCACTTATTTTGAATGTGCCTATGGCACTTATTTAGATGTGATCATGGCACTTATTTGAGATGAGAAATTTTTGCCCGGGTGAATGAGGGATCCCGACTTATTTTACTTGCAAAGAGGTTGCTCCTGGTCTGATATGAGGACTTTGGTTTTTCCCAGATGTCCTAACATCACCCGGAGTTAATATTTTCACAGACACCCTCTCAAACTTGCTAGGTGGGCTCCCCACACTTGATGGCTTGAGCTAGGTCATGTGCTACCTTTGGGTGTCAATTACAAGCAAGCTTTTACCACCTTCATGTCTTTCAAGAAAGGCCTCCCATCAGCATAGAACCTGTCGCAGTGTGCCAATTGCGTGGCTCCGACAAGGCCTTCCGTTTTTTTTAAATTTTATTTTTGTTTTTTATTTTTATTTTATTTTTTTATTTTTTTGACAAAAAAGGAAAAAAAACAGAAAATATGGTATAGGGGTAGGATAGCCCTCTAAGGGATGCTAAGTGAAGTAGTGTTTGAGGTCATGCCCATTTACCGGGAGGACCTCAACTCTTCCCTGAAGAGTATGCAATCTAAATGCGTGGGAACCCAATTTCTCCTTGACCTGGAAGGGACCTATCCATAGTGCTTGGAACTTGGAATGTTTTCCCTTTTCTTTGTGAGATTTATCCCATTTAATGACTAGGTCTCCTACTTCAAATTTTTTACTCGCTGCGGATTTTTTATCAAACCATCTCTTGATCCAGTTTTGGTGGATGGTGAACTTTTCCCGGGTTTTATGTCTTTCTTCCTCCAACTTAAGTAGAGTGTCGATCCAGGTCTGCAAGGCGGGGCATGGGGTACCATGACACTCTTGGGACAACTGAAGGGCAGGGAGAGATAAATGGGGAGGAACAACTGCTTCTTTTCCATACACAAGAAAATACGGGGAGGTGCCAAGGGAGGATTTGGGCATGACACAGTCAGCCTAGAGAGCGTTGTGAAGGGCGTTATGCCAGTTGCGCTGGTGGGACAGTAGGGTCTTCTTAATGTTGCAGATAATATTTTTATTAGTTGACTCAGCTAACCCATTTCCTTGGGGATAATAATTTGCAGAATGTTTAAGCACAATATCGTTTTCCAGTGCAAAATCATACAATTTAAAGGATGAAAATTAAGTTGCATTATCGAAAACCAAGGAAGTTGGAATGCTAAACCTGGTGATGATTGAATGAGTGACAAATTCTATTACCTCTTGATCATTTATTTGGCGTAAAGGTGCTGCTTCGACCCACTTTGTGAAATAATTGGTAGCAGTAACAATATACCGATGTTGCTTAGAGGAGTGAGGTATGATTTCGCCAATCACGTCCAAACCCCACTGTTGAAAGGGTTTCTCCACTACTACTGATAATAGGGGGGTGGCTGGCCGTGCTTCCTGGTTTGTGAACTTCTGGCATTGAGAGCACTTCTAGACATATGCATGCGCATCTCTGAAAAGTGTCGGCCAATAGTATCCTGCACGCATTATCTTGTGGGCGGTGGTATCGCCTACAAAATTCCCTCCAGCTGGTCCATCGTGCAGCTCGGTCAATATTTTATGTGCTTCATCATGTTCCAAGCAGCGTAGCAGAACTCCATCATAATGTTTCTTGAAAAGCTTACCCCAGATCAACTAGTAAGATGCAGCTTTGAGCCTTACTGCGCATTTCTGCCGGGAAGTTAGAGCAAGGTCCAGGATGCCATGGGCTAAATATCTCGAAATGTCAGAGTACCACGAACGGCTTATCTGCTGAGGTGCATGGTCACTCTGATACATGTCGATTTCCTGTTCCCAGCACTCTTCCTCAACTCCATGTGAGTTTGCAGCCTCCGCAGCCATTTGGCATAGTCCTTGTCCTTTAACAGTGTGTGTTGGTTTAAACTCTAAGTCATACTCTTGCAGGCATGCCACCCAGTTTCCTCGCCTAGCTCCTGCTGCACGAACAGTGAGCGAACAGCTGGGTGGGGAATGAAAACCGTGACATGGTTTTTCAAGATGTATGGCCTGAAATGCTTGACTGCTTTGTAGACTACATAGGCTTGCTTTTCGATTTCAGGGTAGTTCAATTTAGCTCCTTGTAAACCATTGCTCATGAAGGATATAGGCCGTTCATCATTGTTTCCGTATTTCTCCGTGAGGACAGCTGCAGGTGATGAATCTGAAGTGAAAGTATACAGGATAAAGCTTCTGCTAAAATCTGGACTTTGGAGGGATGGTGCTTCAACTACAACCTATTTGATTTTGTTGAAGGCCTCCTTCTCCGGCAAATTCCACTCGAAAATTTCATTCTTCTTGATCATCCCCTGTAAAGGCTTGACTGTCTCGGCGAAATCCGATATGAATTTACGTACAAAATTGATTTTCCCCAAGAAGGATTGCATTGTTTTTTTACTGCTAGGGTGGGGAATCTGGGCAATGGCTTTCGCCCGCTCTGGATCTACAACAATGCCCTGCCTAGTTATAATGTGGCCCAGCAGATTCCCTTCTACCACAACGAAAACACTCTTCTTCGAGTTGAGTGAAATCCCGTACTTCCTGCACCTTTCGAAAATTTTCTTGCAAAAAACAAAAGCAAAAACAAAAGCAAAAAGATGAAAAATTGTGAAAAGACTGAGACAAACCTCCAAGAAATGACCAAAGGAAATCAAGTTAAGAATTTCTCAAAAAAGAGACTCAAAACACCCAATTAACTTAATGGAGATTGATGAGATGAAGAATTGCTGAAAGAAATTTAGAAACAAGAGATTTTTGACAGAGAAATACAGATCTGGGTAGATGCTAAGAATCCTAAATTAAATCTAAACTAAACTGAAAGAAGAAATCTAAGTTTTTCAAGATTTTTAACAAGGTCCGCAGGTCCCAGAAGTAACAGGTGCGGTCCCGCACTGTTTACTTAAGGAAAGTGCGGATATGCCCGCACTGTGTGTGAAGACAAAGTGCGGTATCCTGAAAACTTCAAGAAAAACATAAAAGATTTCGAAATTTTCAAAAACAGAGAAAAACTAAGCTACCCAGGAAGATATCAATCAATCAAAAACCAGGAAAAACTTTTCCTCAAATCAAAATAAAAGAGAACCAAAAACAACAAGTTCTTTCCCCAGCGGAGTCGCCAATTTGTTGGCCGGATAAATCGTTCTTGCGGACAAGACCGATCTCCCTAGTGTCAGAAGACAATATAGCAACAAACGAACAACTAAGTTTGTCTTTCTCTAGATATATTCGTTTTACAAATAAATGTTATGAAGGTGTCGATCCTACCTTAGATCCAAATGCTTATTTGTGGTCGCAGTGCTTCCGTTGCATCAATAATCCTTCATCGCAACAAGGGCCCTTTTGTCACAAGAAATTATTATCTTTCGTTGATCTGCAATCACAAACAAGAAAATATCAATAGCACCTGTATAACAAATAATCATAAAACATACCTATCATAGTGATCAAGGAATCTATGAAATAAACGATCAAACAACAGCTTATTGAAATAAACAATCGAACGACAATTTATTGAGAAAAATAGAACTTGATTGTATTAATCTTAAAAATAACAGAAGAACCTTACAACCTTAGCCTTGATGTTCGAAAGGCCTTCCCGGGGTCCGAAGCAGGAATCTCCTCTACTTTGATAAGTCTTGCACTCTTCCTCCAGAAGCATAAGAGGTATGTGATCTTTCCTCTCAAAAGCTCAGCAGAAGGAAATCTAAATATCAACAACACTTCAGCTCAAAAATCTTCTCCAAAAAAAACTTCTAATCCTCCATCTCCAAAATCTCCATCAAAACTTCTGACTTCTTGAACTTAACCCAAAAGGCTACCCAATGCCTCCTTTTATAGAGCAGATGAGGAGGTTAGGATTCCACCTTTAAAGGGATAGAATCCTCCTTCAAATGGATAGGCTCCTCACATCAAGGGATTAGTTCCTTAAGGTGTGGGATACATGCACCTTATCAAAGCGTACTCATCCCCAAAAAATCTCATCTAGAACCTTCCAGAATTGACCAAAATTCAACTTTTTTGGTTTAATTTCGCGTTTTTTTGAATTTACAGGGGTACCGCAGGCATTACACTAGAAAAGTGCGTTCTAGACCGCAGTTTCTCTTCACATTACCTGCGGACCTTAGCTAAAAACGCAGGTAGGCTTTATATTGACTGCGTACCCAAGGTTTCTTGAGCTTTTTAGGGTTTTTCCTTCATTTTCAGGGCATGGAATGAAGAACAAAGGTTGTAAGACTTGCAGAGGAGGTAAGTATGAGTGTCAATGAGCTCATACAATCAGCAGAATGTCAAGGTGACAGTTTTCAGTGTAACACTTCATGTAAAACGTATTGTATCAACTATATTTTAACAAGTGAGCTGCATGCCCATATAGTGTTACAGATTACAGGGCTTCATTTGGAGAATAAATGATAATCCTGGCAGCACTAAATCCAAGTAATTCCCCTCATCCCTTAAAAGACACCTCTAAATATAACTAGAAATTTCAAATAGTTAGTAAAGGAAAAGTACAAAGATATAACAGATATGTGTTGAGCCAAAAACCTGTGCATTCACAACAAAACTGGGATGGATAAAAATTAAAAACAATTATGGAATTTGACAAAAAATCGTCTTATGCATACAAAATGAAAGAAGCATTGGCATACTACTATGTTTACAAATTTAAGGACAAGCAGAGTGAGTCTCCGGGCAACACAGTTTCATGTGGAGACCCTAGATCCTTGTACCCACAATATCTAGTGACTTAAAAAATGATTGCCAAAACAATGCCTTTGTTATGCATGTAAGAACACCACCTGTATAATGAGGGAGATGTAATATTTTCCGAGAAGCAGATTTATACAGAGTGGTCCAAGATTGTGTATTTATGGAAGATACAACTGATTTTGGCATGAAACATGTATCCAAGATTTCAATGTGGCCTTATTTTAGAGCCCATTGATGATTTAATATGAAACCTAAACTTTCAAAACAAACACATTGAAATCACAAGATCTCCATCACGAATATCATAAATATTAACTGTCTTTTGGGCACTGGCAGTAGATACCATAAGAGGCCCACATGGCCTGTACCACCAATGTTGATTCTCTGGCACAACATTTGCAAAGCCAAAATTTCTCCCCGAGACATCCCTCTCTGCCAAAACTAGAGAGATGGTACTGGATGTTGAAGTGAAGGACTCTGATTCAGTATGGAATGCCATAATTTATTTATTATAAAAGTCCCATGAATAGAAACCTGAGTCCAATGTACAACCTGCAGATGCTGCCACAACATATTTACCAGAGCAACCATCTAAACCAGCTGCTCTGATCAACCAGCAATCACCCCACATGTTTGGGGTAAGCCCATATGGAGCTTTATATTCAGCCTTCTCCTGGAGATTGGAAAATAACAATACTGAGTATTACTCATACATCAACTGCCCTTTATGTTAAGGGAAAATTTAAAGAGTGCATAAATATTCTTGAAATTCCAATCATAGTTTCTAGAAAATTTCAAGAGTCTTTGAAATGAACTACATCCTATTTAAACTACATCAAATATTTAGGCAAATCATTTTTTTAAACAGAAATTTGTGAATTTTATTTCAAATATAGAAATTTAAACCATGAGAATAATCTAACCCCTAGGCTTTTCCCTATTTCTAATAGAAAATCCCAAAATGTATAAATTATAACACCCATAAACCCCAAAATTAAGTACACTAATTAAAACCTCCACACCTCTGAATTTGCTATATCGTGAAAAGAGCAGCATCCATCATCATGGGAAAGCAAAACCGATTCTCCTTCTGATACAAACCAGCCTGTAGTAGATGTCTTATGGCTGAGTTGATTCAATCAATCACAGGAAACCTCTTCAGTTTCTTCAATATTGCCAAAATGCTCTGGCTTGTTTTCCTGATCATCATCAAAGTCCATATTTTCATCACATTGAATTAGTTGGGGTTCATTACGATCAGGTCCAGTGCCTATTGCAGAGCTCCAGATATCCAATCCAATATTGGAACTACCATACCCGTTCCCATTAGAGATTGTAAATCCTGCTTCTGGCTTTAATTCGGTAAGTTCAAGAGCACTAGAACTGGATTCAGTTGATTTAGACTTGGTATAGTTGTCCTCTAATTTGTATTCCGATACAACACTATACTTGTGCTTCAATGCAGACAGAAATTCTGCAACAATGGGATCTTCATCTATGGGGATTATGGATTTGCCCTCAAAAGCATCCCGAATATCTGATTCATTTTCATTCAACTGATCATGCAAATCCACCCTCGTTTTCAGCACAGCAAGCTGAACTGAAGGCCGGTTTTTCAGAAATTTATGGTGGGGGTAAAGCCTGTCTTCCAGATCTTGACTATTTAAGTGTTTAATTGGATTTTTCAGAGACCTGACCATAGAATCAAATGAATCCTGCGAATCCTGCGAAATAATAAACAATAGTAAGGCCATTATTTATTGGTTTGAAATAATAAACAACATGCAACAAACCCGCATAATTAGTAAATTATTTAAAGACAATGTTGGCAATATGTTTCCTGTATCCTATTGTATGATTGTCCTTGATGGCAAGCTATGTATTTAATGGAGAATCGATATAAATAAGGACGAGTTAATTCATGTGTGAACATATATATGCATCCCGATGAAGGATAATTGACATCCGTAAGAAACCCTGTGCTCTGTATGTTGATCGAGGAACCGATGTTAATACGGTTGACAGTGTATCCAAACTGGTAGACAGTGGAGTTATATATATTCTTTAAATATATGATGGAAGGGTCTACTCTATTAGTAAGGAGCTGACTAGCTTTCATGGAGAAAGGAACGAGGAGCGAGAGAAAACCAGTTATAACGTGAAAGAACTAAAACAGAGTATTTGGCATTGAACTTTCGGTGGAACACGGACTAACCCTTTGGAATCATGAACAGAACCTGGAAGGAAAGAGGTGGAACATAACAAACGGAAGCGCGACGGAACCCTGCGTGGAAGAGCAGAACCGTGACCGTGCAATAATCCAAGTAAAGAATTAACAGCATAATAAGATCTTTGGTGAAAAGTTTTAAGTCAGCCCTAAATATTGATTCACCCCCCCTCTCAGTATTTTTCCCAACAGACAATAATTCCTACATATTAGAATATAAAGTTATAACATACCAGCTCATACTCGAACATAATGTTGAGCCTAAAAATTGTGCTTTCTTTCATCTTACTTTACCTCATTTTACTTTTTCCATTGCTATCCTAGACCCAATTGATCAATGAATTTAGTTAAAATTACTTTTAGAATGATTAACATGACTGACTTGCTAAGTTTTATGATTTTTGTCATTGTAATGCATTTTGACCGGAACTAGCTGCAGAATGCAGACATTCCGTAGCTAATCGGCGATTCTGCAGCTGTCTTCACGTTTGAGTATGTTCCAGGTGGCCTCTCAAGAAAAACCGCATATGGGCATAATCCACGTCATGTCTACATTGTTCGTTGCTCACCATGAAGGAAGAAATGGATTCTAGGTATGGTTTTGGTACGTGGGAACACATTTAGGAAGGCATACTTCTATTAGGACTGTCTCAGTCCAGATGTCTTTTTCCTTTTTACGCAGCCACTTCAAGAGTCCTAATGTGATTCCGATAAGGAAAGACAATTTTCCTGAAATTGTTGCAAGTCTTGTTATTTACATTTTTTATATAAACACTTGGGGAACCGAGAGCTAGGCTAGATTTTTGTTCTAGATTTTGCTTGGATTTTGTGCTACATTTCTGAAGACGCAGAGTGTTCTATTCAAGTTATTTCATCTTTAATGAAGCAGACAGTGTTGTTTTGAAACGTTGATTTGATTTGGAGTTAGATTCCGTCAGGTGGTAGAGGGCCCCTGCCTCTTGCACAGATTTATTTGCGTAATGTAGATAAGTATTCTAGCTGCCTGTACGTTTTTGAAGTTGAATTTGTAGTTGTTTTCATTAGCTACTATAGTTATACTCATTCTAACTCTTCCACAAGAAGAAGCTCTTCCAAAAGATTATAATGATGAATGGGAAATGGCTATAGTATTGTAGGATTTAATTGTAATCTCTTTTATTCACCATCACAGTTATACTTATGCTCAATACTCTTCCACAAGAAGAAACTCTTCCAAGAAATCTTTATACTGTATTAAGCATGATTGTGATCTTGAACGTTTTAGTTGTGTGTTTTCACTAAGTACCGTCACTGTTCTTGCTCTTAAACGCTTGTCCAAAATATCATAATGACGAGTGGGAAATGGCTATGATATCTTAGTTTTTCATTGTTTTCAGTCTTTATGCTTGCATTTGCACTCAATTACACAGTCAGGATTGTTCTAAAAACTCTTCCAAAAGAAGGAACTCTTCCAAAATACCAATCATGATGGACAAACAAACTATATAATTCCATAGAATAATGCATGATAGCATAGTTATGATACTCCGGAGTTTAATTGCACTTAACTCATGCTCAGTTGTTCTATTTTGAGTTTGATAATGACTTGTAGTTTAGCATTGTTTTAGATGAGTGACATTTTAAGTTCAGTTTTAGTTCAACTCATTGCATTTGCACTTCACATTCAGTCTATCATTCACTGCACATTAGATTACTTCAGTTGTTAAACTTAACAAAACAGCCTTCATTATTCACAAACCTCTTCTTGTTCTAAAATCTATAATTGCTTCATAACTACATGAACAGAAGATAATATCATTTTAAGGCCTGAAGTACCTCTGCAATTTCCTTATCACTTCATAAACAGAGCTCTCCCTCAAAAGACTACTTTGAAAAGAAATCAATAACTCTTGAGTAAGGTTTTGTGACATTCAATTAAATTGCAGAATAGAGTTAGGAACTAGTCCTAGAATAGAAGATCTTATGATGGTGTAAATGTTTTATTCCAAATTTGTTTCAACAAATCTCTAATCAAGGATGAAATGTTGCATCATTATAAGTTAGTTGTTTAAACTGTTTAGTTAGGAGGATTTGCATATTTAATTGATCATTTCTCAAGTTGAGTTTATGTTTTGAATTATTTGTTTAAGTCATTATCAAGCTTTGTTTTTGCTTAATCATAGTTTAGATTTGATTCTGTTTCAGTGTTTGCACTTGCATTTGTCATTTGTCATCAACCAATTAGCCTTCACTCCATTTTTAATCACCAGCTCCTTTCCATTAGCTTTCTAGTCATCTTTCTTGTGAACATAAAACCACCAAAAGACCAAAAACATCATAAATCATCACAAAAGACCAAAAACATCATAAAACACTACACACAACGCATTAATAAACAAACACCTAGGTACATATAGTACACTTCACTTCAGCAGTTTACCAACCCTGGTTGACAATTAAATGAGCTTAATTTAGGAGACTAGATTGAGACCAAACATTTTGGCGCCGTTGCCGGGGAAGTGAAAACTAGGTAACCTTTGTTTCTTAGCATCCAAAAACAATTATATGCGTAGGGAGAGAGATTCACGGGGAAGATTTATAAGCAGCAGAGGCAGAAGTTTGATTTCTAGAACACCACTTGTTTCATCTAGATCCAGAGTTAGTACACCTTCAACTCAAACCCATATTCCATCCTCTCCTGATCCTGGACTTCCAGAAGATCTAAGGTCAACTATCCCATTAGAGAAACCTTCAACTTCATCCACTGAACCTGCCAAGAAGAAGATTTAAAAACTCCTGTTAGGGACACAAACTTTTCCACTTCCACAAGAGAGTCAACCATGGCAGAAGAAGGAGGAGGAGGAGTTTTTAATGGAGAAAACACACTATTTAGAGGTAGAGGAGAAGGAGGTAGAGGAGAAGGAGGTAGAGGTGCAGATGGAGGAAGAGGTAGAATAGGAAGCTCTTTTGGGTTCCCTATAATTGATGAAGAAACCAATACAACCATGAAAAACATTTCACCCTCTGTCCTTCCAAATTTCTATGGACTTAAAACTGAAGATCCTGAAACTTTCTTATTCGAATTTGAAGTGCTTTGTAGAACTTATGACTACTTACAAGATGCTCAAAAACTGAAATTATTTCCTTCAACTTTGAAGGGAGCAGCATTGAAGTGGTTTATGAGTCTAATCAGTAGTTCTATTAGCACATGGGAAGACATGATACAAGCATTTCTAAAGAGATATTTGGATTATTGTATGCTGGTTAATCATAAGGAAGAAGTGTTCAAGATGTTACAAAAAGAAGATGAAAACTTAGAAGATTTGTTGGAGAGATTTATTACAACATCAAAAGGGCAAAAATGGAAAACCTAGATCAAGACACCTTAAAAGCTATTTTGTTGAAAACAATTAGGGATGAATGGTTGGATATTCTTAACATGATGGGAAAAGGGGATATATCACAACTCACATTACCTGAAATATCTGAGTTATGTATCAACCTTTCCAGAGGGAAATCTAAAATTGTCAAAGGTCCAAGAGATCCCGCTCTTGCAAGGGCAAGTAAATCTGCTTCTGGGACAGTAAGTAGATCATAAATAGGACACATGCTTGATGATTTTAAATCTGACATCTTAGGGAGTCTTAGTGAACAAATAGACACCCTCAAGATACAAAACAAGCAAAAGGTTGAATCTGATGCCTTGGCAATCTTTTGTCCCAAATGTAGAAAGAAACATGCCTTGAGAGAGTGTCCTTTGGATGTAAAATTTGTAGAAACCTGTGTCATTTGTTCTGAGAAACATGAGACCAAGAATTGTCCTTCTCTTCCTGGTCTCAAGGCTGTCTTTCAGGAGGAAACTCCTACAGATTCCACATAGTCTCTCAATTTTGTATCTAGAAGACCTTGGCAGGGACCTCAAACACAAGGATTCCATGATCAAATGTATAATCAACCTCCACCTTGGAATTCTTGGCAGCAACCTTGGCCCCAATTTCAAAATCAATCTCAATATTGGGCACAAGGAACACAAAGTCCCTATGGAAGATACTCCCCATACTATCAGTATCCACCATCCTATCCACCATATCCACATTTTTATCCTCAAAATCCTCAACAAAATTTTCCTCGAAATCTTCAACAAAATTTTCAAAAAAATCCTCAACAACATCATCAGAACCAACCACATCAAAATCAACCACTTTCATTACCATTCCCTCAAAAATCAAATCAATTGCCTGCTCAACCCATACCAAACCCCAATAATAAGAACCCTCAGAATACATACATGATAGAAGGCCAACATTTTCCAACTTATTTAATTACTCCTCTAGACCTTAGTGATGTTCAACTTAGGTCTGGAAGGATACTTGAAAAGAGGAAACCTTCTGTGATCATACAAGAACAAGATAATTCTGAGGAAGACTCCCTACGGGTGAATAAAAGTCTTGAGGAAGACAGATCCTTTCAAGACCCAAACACTGAAAAACTAAAACAAAAAGATCCAATAAATCCAACTCCTGTATTAGAGCAACCATCTACATCTACTTCTATACCTCCTTTTCCGGAAAGATTACAAATTGATAGAGGTGTAGAAAAACAAATCATGGTGCCTAATTATGATTTCTTAGATGAATTGAGAAATGTTTGCATTAAAATTCCATTATTGCAAGCCATCAAGGAAATCCCAATTTTAGCCAAAAAAATAAAGGAGTTGAGTATGAAGACAACAAGAAAAAGAATAAGAGAAACCAAGAAAATTCAACTGGTAGGACAAATAGCAGACATTATGATGGGCAAGATTGCTATTCAAAAGTATCTTGACCCAGGAAATCCAGTTGTCAAAATTCACATCAATGGAATTGAAATTCAAAACACACTCATTGACTTAGGAGCAGCAATAAATATCATGAGTAGACAAATCATGGACAAACTGAAACTTCCTAATCTTCTCCTTACACCCACACTATTACAATTAGCAGATAGATCTGTGATCAAACCAGATGGGGTAATAGAAGACATTCCAGTGTCCCTAGATTCTTGGGAGTACCCTGTGGATTTCATGATCCTAACTCCTGAGAATAATCTAGGAGGCCATCCTGTTATATTAGGAAGACCTTGGTTGGCTACAGCTGATGCTTTTATTAGTTGTAGATCCGGTGATATGTATATCTCTGATGGTAGTTCAACTAAGAAATTCACTTTATATCCTCCAGCTAGGACAATTACAGATCTAGATGACACTCAATGGATAGAGGATGAAGAAGATTTACAACCTCTCTTCACAATTTCAGAAATTAGTGAAGATAATCAAATTCTGAATACTCTAGAAAACTTTGAATCCTCTCCAGAACATAAACCTGAATCATTTCAAGAGGGATCCAATATTGAGTTCTTGTCATCTAGGCAGATGTCTCTTCATTCTATGGACAAATTTGGCAGCTCTACAAGTGAAAATTTTCCAGGCAAAACCTTGAACATAAACAAAAACCTAGAAAAATCTCAACAAGAAGAGTTAGTCAAAGTATTACAGAGACATTCTTCTGCATATGCATGGGAATACACTGACATGAAAGGGATAAGTCCCAAGAATTGTACTCATCACATCTATATAGAGGCAAATTGCAAACCAATCAGACAGCCTCAAAGACGGATGAATCCAAATCTTAGGGAAATTGTTAAAGAGGAATTGCAAAAATTATTAAATGTTAATTTCATCTATCCTATTTCAGATAGTCAGTGGGTTTCTCCTTTGGTCATTGTGCCAAAGAAAAATGGAAAATGGAGGGTGTGTGTTGACTACCGAGAACTAAATAAAGCTACTCTTAAAGACCATTTTCCCTTACTTTTCATAGATCAAGTATTAGATACATTAGCTGGCAAAAAGTACTTTTCATTCTTAGATGGGTTTAGTGGTTACAATCAAATCCAAGTAGCACTTGAAGACCAAGATAAAACCACATTTACCTGTCCTTGGGGTACCTATGCTTACCGAGTATTGCCATTTGGATTATGCAATGCACCTGCAACATTCCAAAGGGCAGTATTAGGAATTTTTTCGGATCTAATACATGACTATGTAGAGGTGTACATGGATGATTTCACAGTTTATGGGGACACATTTGAAGAGGCTTTAGAAAACTTGGAAAAAGTCTTAAAAAGATGTCAAGAAGCAAACCTTTCACTTAGTCATGAAAATTTTTTTATGATGTTCACTGAAGGTATTGTTTTAGGGCACCACATTTCAGGGGATGGGATTAGAGTTGATGAGGCGAAAGTTGAAGTTATTTCTAACCTATCCATTCCAAGTTGTCAAAGAGATGTTAGAAGTTTTCTAGGATTTACAGGGTATTATCTGAGATTTATAGAAAACTTCACCAAAATAGCATCTCCTCTCTTCAAATTACTCACCAAAGATTGTGAATTTAAGTGGACTTCTGATTGCCAGTTAGCTTTTGAAACCCTGAAAACCAAAATTTCTGAAGCACCTATATTAAGGGGACCTAACTAGAAGTTACCTTTTCATATCTCGACAGATGCTTCCGATACAGCTCTAGGAGCAGTATTGGGACAAAAAGATTTAATTCCCTATGCCATCTATTATATCAGTAAAAATTTGACTCCTGCAGAGTTAAACTATATTGTAACTGAAAAAGAGTTTTTAGCTATTGTTCATGCCATAAACAAATTTAGACACTATATAACAGGCTATGAAACTTTTATTCACACTGATCATTCTGCAATTAGATACTTAATGAATAAATCAATCACTAATGGCAGAGTTATAAGATGGTTGTTGCTCTTACAAGAATTCAAAATTACTATTCTAGATAGGCCTGGAAAACAAAACACAGTAGCTGATTTCCTATCTAGACTCCAAAATATCAAAGATGACACTCCGGTTGAAGATCAATTTCCTGATGAATATCTTTTTGCAATCTCTACTCAAACTCCATGGTTTGTTGATATTGCTAATTATTTAGTTTCAGGAAAATTTCCTTCAATTATGAATGCAAGGGATAAAAGAAAAATCATTAATGATAGTGCAAAATATTCATGGGTTGCTAATGAGTTGTACAAGACAGGTCCAGATTTGATCATTAGAAGGTGTGTTCGTGAAGATGAGATGCCTGATATTCTCAAGGCATGTCATGATGAACCTTGTGGCGGACACTTTGCAGATAAGAGGACAGCCTATAAGATCCTTAATTTATGATATTATTGGCCATCCTTGTTTAAAGATGCTAAGGAGTATGTCAAAAGGTGTGACAGTTTCCAAAGGGTAGGGAAACCTTCTCCTTCAGGTGAGATGCCATTACAACCTCAGGTACACATTGAACCTTTGAAAAATGGGCTTTGGATTTTGTAGGACCTATTAGTCCTCCATCAAGACAAAAGAAATATATATTAGTTTGCACCGATTATGTTACTAAATGGGTAGAAGCTAAACCATTACTTGTTGCTAATGAATCATCTGTAGTTACTTTTCTTTTTGAGGATATTTTCACTCGTTTTGGTGTCCCAAGGGAAATTGTTACAGATCAAGGAGCTCAATTTACATCAAGGCTAGTGGAGAAAATGATGGAGAAGTACAAAGTCAGACATAGAACATCTACTCCTTATCATCCACAAGCAAATGGTCAAGTGGAATCCACTAATAAGGTCATTGAAGGAATCCTAACAAAGACTGTTCATTTACATAGAAGATATTGGGTAGATAGGCTTCCTGAAGCCTTGTGGGCCTATAGAACTACATGGAGAAACACAACAGGCCACACTCCTTATGAGCTTGTTTATGGAAAGAAAGTTTTGTTTCCCATAGAGTTCCAAATTCAAACCTTCAAAATGGCAATTCAGCTAGGACTTGATTTAACGGAGGCACAAAAGCATAGACTGGAGCAAATTAATGAATTGGATGAGATCAGACAAGATGCAGTTCAGAAAACAAGTCTAGTCCAACAGCAAAGGGCTAAATGGCATGACAAGTACATCAAAGAGAAGAAATTCAAAGAAGGAGACTGGGCTCTCTTGTTTGATTCAAAATTCAAGGATTTTCAAGGTAAATTTCAGACACATTGGCTTGGGCCGTATGAAATTGTTGAAATTTTTGATAATGGGGAAGTAAAAATCAGAACTATAGATGAAGAAGAGGTCACTTTTCTTGTGAATGGTCATCGATTGAAGCTATATCACAAACCACTCTCAAGAGAAGAATTTGTCAAGAAGTTCCAAGAATGCAGTGATGTGAAGTTAATGAAGAAGAATTTTTCTTCTTCATCAACTTGATTAAATTTTCTGAAGTATTTCTCTTTTGAAAATAAATAAATAAATAAATAAAAAATAAAGGTATAAACATGAAAACCAATCATTGATTGGCATGTTTATGCAGAAAAGATAGGGTGAAAATCAGAGTCTCTCTGACACTCTAACTTTTCCATTTTGTTTTCACAAGCAGCTGTACCAAAATCATAAGTTCAGATCCATAGTGCTTATGATCCATCCCATTTCATTTCACTCCATTCACTTATCCATCCATACTCCATTTCATTCATTCACTCATATTCTACTTCATTCCATGTTTCATTCATCTCATTCCATACTCCATCCATCTCATTTTCATGTCAAAATTTGAAGATTGATGTCTTGCTATAAATGAATAAAACATGTCATGGATTGCAGGGCAGTTCTTATGTTCTTTCATTCCATTTCATAAACTGAATCCATTTCATTTCATCATCCACTTCATACATATCATAACACATCATCCATCTTCATTCATACCATGTAACATTTCACTTATATCCCCAAACCACTCCATTCCATGATTAAAATTCTCTACAGGAACATTCTGCAGCTTAACATACATTCTGCAACTGATCAGCCTTTCTGCAGCCAGACAGTCATTCTGCAGCTACAAATCCTGAAGACACCAACCAGCAGACATTAGAATTGCAACAAAATGATCCAGTGTATCCATGAATAAGAAGCATCAAGAAGAATTATGAAGACTCTTCCAAAGGTGAACAAAGAAGACAAAGACTACAAAAATCAAATGAAAAGCAGAGGTAACAAGTTTAGATTATAATGGAATTTCATAAAGTTTAGCATAGTTTTAGTTATGAATTGTTCAAAAAGGTTGTTTTAATTATTTTTATTGATCATGACCAATAAACCCTCCACAAACTTTGGATTAAATCTCTCATTTCAAATTTCATGTCCGATATCATTTAAATGGTTCAAATGGCCGAAGTGTTTGAATTCTTCACGTAACCCAACCAAATCATTCAATGATGATTCTCTTTTCCGTTGCAAAAATCTCCGCTGTCTTTTCAATCATTAATTCGTTCCCTCCACCTCACTCCATTACCTCATTCCGTGACTACTTCCATCACTCCATTCTGTAGCCGGCACTTCATTCCGCAAACAGAGATATCCTTACCACTGAGAGCAGAGCAAAAGGGTAAACGCAGAGGTGTAGCAGCGTGAGAATTTGAAGCCATTTGTTATCGTGGGCAGACAAAGTATCACTCTGGGCAGAGATTGAGCATTATCACTGTAAACGCAGAGGTATAGCAGTGAAGAATTTGAAGTCATTTGTCACCGGGAGACAGAGGTATAACAGTGAAGAATTTGAAGTCATTTGTTACCAAGAGACAGAGATATAGCAGTGTGGGAATTTGAAGCCATTTGTCACTGTCAATCAGAGGCATATCAGTCCAAAGTTTCATTGTCAACCAGAGGCATATCAGTTCGAGGTGTGAAGCTGTTTTCATTGTCAACCAGAGGCATATCAGCTCGAAATTTGAAGCCATTTTTCATTGTCAACCAGAGGCATATCAGTCCAAAGTTTGAAGCTGTTATCACTATCAATCAGAGGTATATAATTCCGAAGTTTGAAGCCATTGTCATTAAAAATTTGAAGCCATTGTCATTAAAAACTTGAAGCCATTTCAATTCGAAGGTGAAAGTTATTATTTCTGTGGGTAGAAGAGTGTTAATCTGAACATTGAGGAAGCAATTATGGGTTTCATTGTAAGAACTGAACCAGTGGGTTCAAAATACTTAGAAGGCTACCCTCAATGTAAAGAAATGTTGCAACAGATAGGATGGCTTCAATTTTTGGAGAAATGTAATGGCTTCCACAAGGAAGTCACTAAAACATTTGCAAGATCATTCCAAGGAACTGAAGTTGAAGTGGGAGATGTCAAATTTACTGTCACTGAAGTTTTCATTGCAGAGGCTACAGGGTTGCTCAGAAATGGAGAGAGATGGTTCAAAAACAGAGAATTCCACAATGAATCCTGGAAGAAAATTCTAAAATCACCAGGTATGGATGTCACTATATTTAAGAAAGGAATTCCAAGTTCTGCATTGAAAAATAAATGGAGAAACATACTACTTATTCTGCAAAAATTTATTACATGTGAGGGTAGATATGGTACATTTTATGTCTACCACATTAGACTGATAATGCATTTTCTGGGGGAAGACTTAAACCTACCTTATTTCTTACTTCAAAGTTTGAAAAAGATGGCTTCCTGTGTTCAAAGAAGGGTTCAATTTTTAGAGACAACTTTATATCATCATGGTTTGGTTAAAATTTTGGTTGAACATCATTTAGCCAAAACAAATGATACATGGGACAATTTCTTGATAAGAAATCATTTTGAAGAGCCAAAAGAACCCTCACCAGAACCACAGCCTACAAAGAGAAGTAGAAAATGGGGGGCCTCAAAAGTTGAAATCGACAAAACAGTCCAAGAAAGTAGTGAGGAAATCATCTCAGAGAAGTTGACTCAAATCAAGAGAAAACTTAAGAAAGAAAAGGTAATCAGGAAATCTGCCATGGAGAAAGGAGAGGGATCTTCTCAGCTAAGAAGAAGCCACAGACTAAAGGGGAAACTAAGGAAAACTCAAATCAAACAAACAGGGGTAATTAATATAGAAGATGAGGAAACATCCATTGAAGAAGATGTTGAAGAGGATTTTAATGAAGGAACCCATGAAATTGACCCTGCTCAAGAAGAAATTTATGACTATGTGGAAACTTTGGAAAGGAGAGCTTCAGAAAGCAGAGAGAGAACCCATAGTCCTCCACTGTCTGAAATAGATGTATTAAGAAGGGATAGGTATGAGTTGGAAATACTTAATAGACACATCAAAAATGAGAATGAAATTCTCAAAGATCAAGTCAAGCTCAAAACTGATATGAACTCAACCTTATCCCTACATATAGACAAAGTGGAAAGGACCAATGAAAAGTTGAAGCAAAGGAACAAGAAGCTAATCAGGGCACTTACCAACCTAAGGTTCAAACTTGTTATCAGAAAACCCAAAAGATCTTTAGCTTCCAGACAAAGGAGAAGGAGAGGATTAGATGTTCTTGCAGAAGCCTCTGAGTTCATAGGATAATTTTCATGAGGACATGCAAGGAGACAGCAGTGGGGGTATGTTGAGCCTCAAAATTGTGCTTTCTTTCATCTTACTTTACCTCATTTTCCTTTGTCCATTGCTATCCTAGACCCAATTGATCAATGAATTTAATTAAAATTACTTTTAGAATGATTAACATGACTGACTTGCTAAGTTTTATGATTTTTGTCATTGTAATGCATTTTGACCAGAACTAGCTGCAGAATGCAGACATTCCGTAGCTAACCGGCGATTCTGTAGCTATCTTCACGTTTGAGTATGTTCCAAGTGGCCTCTCAAGAAAAACCGCATATGGGCATAATCCACGTCATGTCTACATTGTTCGTTGCTCACCATGAAGGAAGAAATGGATTCTGAGTATGGTTTTGGTACGTGGGAACACATTTAGGAAGGCAGACTTCTATTAGGACTGTCTCAACCCAGATTTCTTTTTCCTTTTTACACAGCCACTTCAAGAGTCCTAATGTGATTCCGATAAGGAAAGACAATGTTCCTGAAATTGTTGCAAGTCTTGTTATTTACATTTGTTATATAAACACTTGGGGAACCGAGAGCTAGGCTAGATTTTGCTTGGATTTTGTGCTACATTTCTGAAGACGCAGAGTGTTCTGTTCAAGTTATTTCATCTTTAATGAAGCATACAGTGTTGTTTTGAAAGCGTTGATTTGATTTGGAGTTAGCTTCTGTCAGGTGGTAGAGGGCCCCTGCCTCTTGCATGGATTTATTTGCGTAATTTAGATAAGTATTCTAGCTGCCTTTACGTTTTTGAAGTTGAATTTGTAGTTGTTTTCATTAGCTACTATAGTTATACTCATTCTAACTCTTCCACAAGAAGAAGCTCTTCCAAAAGATTATAATGATGAATGGGAAATGGTTATAGTATTGTAGGATTTAATTGTAATCTCTTTTATTCACCATCACAGTTATACTTATGCTCAATACTCTTCCACAAGAAGAAACTCTTCCAAGAAATCTTTATATTGTCTTAAGCATGATTGTGATCTTGAATGTTTTAGTTGTGTGTTTTCACTAAGTACCATCGTTGTTCTTGCTCTTAAACGCTTGTCCAAAATATCATAATGACGAGTGGGAAATGGCTATGATATCTTAGTTTTTCATTGCTTTCAGTCTTTATGCTAGCATTTGCACTCAATTACACAGTCAGGATTGTTCTAAAAACTCTTCCAAAAGAAGGAACTCTTCCAAAATACCAATCATGATGGACAAACAGACTGTATAATTCCATAGAATAATGCATGATAGCATAGTTAGGATACTTTGGAGTTTAATTGCACTTAAATCATGCTCAGTTGTTCTATTTTGAGTTTGATAATGACTTGTAGTTCAGCATTGTTTTAGATTAGTGACATTTTAAGTCCAGTTTTAGTTCAACTCATTTTATTTGCACTTCACATTCAGACTGTCATTCACTGCACATTAGATTACTTCAGTTGTTAAACTTAACAAAACAGCCTTCATTATTCACAAACCTCTTCTTGTTCTAAAATCTATAATTGCTTCATAACTACATGAACAGAAGACAATATCATTTTAAGGCCTGAAGTACCTCTGCAATTTTCTTATCACTTCATAAACAGAGCCCTCCCTCAAAAGACTACTTTGAAAAGAAATCAATAACTCTTGAGTAAGGTTTTGTGACATTCAATTAAATTGTAGAATAGAGTTAGGAACTAGTCCTAGAATAGAAGATCTTATGATGGTATAAGTGTTTTATTCCAAATTTGCTTCAACAAATCTCTAATCAAGGATGAAATGTTGCATCATTATAAGTTAGTTGTTTAAACTGTTTAGTTAGGAGGATTTTCATATTTAATTGATCATTTCTCAAGTTGAGTTTATGTTTTGAATTATTTGTTTAAAATTCATTATCAAGCTTTGTTTTTGCTTAATCATAGTTTAGATTTGATTCTGTTTCAGTGTTTGCACTTGCATTTGTCATTTATCATCAACCAATTAGCCTTCACTCCGTTTTTAATCACCAGCTCCTTTCCATTAGCTTTCTAGTCATCTTTCTTGTGAACATAAAACCACCAAAAGACCAAAAACATCATAAATCATCACAAAAGACCAAAAACATCATAAAACACTACACACAACGCATTAAGAAACAAACACCTAGGTACATACAGTACACTTCACTTCAGCAGTTTACCAACCCTGGTTGACAATTAAATGAGCTTAATTTAGGAGACTAGATTGAGACCAAACACATAACATCTGTATCAATATTCTTCTGTATATTCTTGATCTTCATCCAACTGATCGACATCTATATCAACATCTGATTCAGAAACGGTGTTGAAATGATCGACCATGTCATCATCATCATCAATTATGTCATTTTCAATAATGTCCTCATCGATATCATCATCAATAATTGTTGCCTCATCTCCTATGCCTGGTTCATCTTCTAAGATATCTTCTTCATCTGTCCATGCATCTTCCTGCTCATCTGCCACTGCATCATCTTCTTCTTGATCAATATCATATTCTTCCTCTACAGTATACTCTACTGGCCTTCCTCTTGGATCATATCTAATAGCAAATGACCATTCCTTCTCACCTGGAACCTCTGAGTAAAAGACTTGTTCGCATTGGCTTGGAAAAACATAGCGATCTTTTCCTGCTTCAAACTGCGATGTTTTAACCATTTGAAATCCATTGTCATGTTGAATAAGTGTTCTATCATCATCACGTAAATTCATTCGTAGCCTATACCATTTGACGTCGAACAAAACTATTTTGAAGGAATTAAAGTCACACTCAACTATATCATCTAAGAACCCATAATATCTATTTTTAGATTCTCGAGGATGTCTGTCACTCCTGAAGGAAACATTAGTGACCTGGAATACTGTAGTTATTCCACTATCAGAGGTTTTCCTGTTATCATCCAACTGTTTAACGCGAAATTGACGACCATTGCACCACATAGCCTTGTGGTGTTTCAACTGCAATATGCCAAACATGAAAAAGATGCATTCTCAATTAATAATTAAACATATAATTTACACAACATGAAAATTAACCGAAAAATCAAACTTCTTGTCACATTATAAATAGGTGAATTAATTGCTTACCTTTCTATCTTTTAAACCATATGCTAAATCGATTTCCCTGTCCGTAACATTCCCATCTCCACTACGATACGCTTCTCTAATCAATTCAGACAGTAGTTTCCATGATAACCTATCGTCGTTACGTGCTTTACATGTTTCAATCCATTCACTCATCCACTCAATATTGTTTGCAATGTATAAAAGTAGCGCCTCATAATCTTGAGCACCTGAATAAAAAAAAAATAATTCACCAATATTAATAAATATTACTTATAACCATGGTAAATTATATTAATTAATAAACTATGAAAGAATAAAACCTGAATGAATATAATGATCATATAAATGATGTAAAAAAATGAAACATTATATGTATTATACATAATAAACCTTTTACCTCTCACTTTCTTCATTCTACCTTTTCCCAACAGGTGCTCCTCTTCAAATTTTTTGATGGAGTTCACATCCCAAATGAAATCCACCGCCTTCATGACTGGCGCAGCTAATTTAGGAAGATAATGACTAATATACACCATGGATTGATATACCATATATCCCTCCACCATAGAACCCTCAGGTCGTGCTCTTTGTTTAACCAAAGCCTTCAAGGATTTCAGGTGCCTCTCGACCATCCACATTGACCTTGTGTGTACTGGTCCACACATTTCAATCTCCTCAACTTGGTGTATCAAGTAGTGTTCTTTTGCATTGAAAAATGTTGGAGGTAGATACTTTTTCATTTCACACATTAGCCAAGGAATTTCTCTCTTCCAATACTTTATTTCATCTTGATGGATTTCTTTTAATGACAACCATCTGCAAATCATTACGCAAGGTTATTTCAATGAAACATAATATATATTTCATTACAAGTAAATTAATACATCATTTCATCAAGTACAAAATAAATTGTAGCAATTAGATTTTGCGTATAAATCAAAACTACTTACCTCATGTATTTTCTAAGACCATATATAACTTGTTTGACATTGTTGTCGAAGTCGTTTGGGAGAGATACAGGTAGAACATACTATAACAATAAAAAATGAATCGTTATTGGTTTCCAAATTAAATAGAAAAAAGGAAAATTTAAAATATGTATTCAAGCAATAACAAACAAAAACATATACCAAAAAAATTACCTTAACAAAGGTATGCCAATCATGTGTTTTCACCCCATTGAAGTCACCTTTCTTCGTTAAGATATTATTTATGTTTGAAGCAAAACCTGTTGGAAATTTAATTCTTCTAACGACCTCTTTTACATCATTGCTTTGTTGTTTTGTTAATAACCATGGAATATTATTATAATTTTGACCTCCATTGTTATTTGATCCGTTGATCACACTTTTCATTGCATGATTTGATTTCTCAATGTCAGCACAAATTTTGTCAATTTTATCTCTATCATGTGCACCATCTATGGTTCGCCATAAAATTTCTGTCACATTCTTCCCGACATGCATTGTATCAAACAAATGAGCTATTTTTAGGTCCTCATAGTAGGGCAAACTCGCGAATTGAGAAGGATAACATTTCATTCCAGGTGGAAGTATAATATTAGTACCTTCACGGCGACGATGACCTTGATATCAAAGAATAAAATAAATCAGAACAATATTAATTATAAAATACAATAAAATAAATTCATTAGTTAAAACAAAAATTCCAAACATTACATAAGAAAATAATATAGATATATATATATATACACACACATTACGTACCAGCTGCTCGACGATTATTAATTCTGTTATATTCCAACATCCACAATTGAGGTGTCATTCTTCGTGGTTTTAATCTAGTTTCTTCTTTATCATTGAAAAGATGTTTTTCAGTAGTATGATACTTATGGTTCCTAGGGAGGAAGTGCCTAAACTTATCAAACACCATCTTTTTTAAGTCTGCTGAATGACGATACTTCATCTTAGGGCCACAAACTGGACATGCAAATCTACCCTTTGTTTGAAGACCTGCAATAGATGGATCAATAACAATTAATATACTATGAGATCATTTTTAAAACATGCAATATGGTATATCTAATTTAGATAATTATGTATCATATTAAAGTGCAATGAAATATTACATACCACAAACATGTGTTAGTCTTGGGGCATCATGAATTGTCCATATAAGCATTCCACGACATTGAAATCTCTTCTTCTTGATTGGCTTAGTGATGTCATACATAGTGATGCCATGCCATAACTGTATTAGCTCATCGATAAGAGGCTCAATATATACATTCATATCTTTGACCTGGTACTTACCTAATTGTTCAAAATTACGGAACATAATAATTACTCCCATGATATAAGTATATATAAGTAAGTAAATAAATAAAATATATATTTATTCAAACAATGAGAGAAATGAAAATGTTACATTCAAAGAAATAATGTATCAAATACCTGGAATAATCATAGTCAACATTATGTGCTCCCTCTTTATTGACATCCAAGGAGGAATGCTATTGTTGATAACGAAAATAGGCCACACTGAGTAAGTAGATCTAAGCTCTCCGAATGGATTAACACCATCGGCTGCCAATGAAAGCCTGACATTACGAGGTTCATTTTTAAAATCTACATATTTTTCCTCGATTTCTCTAAATGCAGAACCATCTGCAGGCATTCGAAGAACACCATCTCCACTTCTATTATTTGCATGGAAATCCATAAACTGTGCTATGCTGTTACACCTGAACATTCGCTGCAAACGTGGAATTATGGGAATATGACGAAGAACCTTTTGAGGCACATTTTTGGTTAGTTGATCTATTCGATATCTACTGGTACCACATTTCAGACATTCTGTTTTCAACGCATGTTCTCCGTAATATATAATATGATCTTTAGGACATGCATCTATAGTGTTATATTCCATTCCAAAGTGTTTCATAATAGCACATAGATCTCGATATGTTCGAGGTAAAGTATTTGGCGATGGTAACAAATATTCACCCAAAAATCTACAACAGAAACAAAAATTAGTGTCTTGTAAAGATTATTAATCATATATATATATATATATATATATATATATATATATATAATATTTATTAAAATCGGAACCGGTGACCGGATCGGTGGAGCTAATGAACCGGGTTTCGAACCAGAACCGATCTAACCGGTAGCGATCAGATCTCAATGAACCGGTTTTAAAAAAAATACATTAAATAATTATTTTTTAATAAAATGAAAAATAAATAAATAAATAAAAACTATTTTTAAGATTTGCAACCATGATTCCAAGCCAATAGAGACAAAATATGAAAATTTTGCTCATTTATATACCATGCAAAGGTGAATATATCAAAATGGCACCAAATGCAATACATATCATCGAAAAATACATAAGCAAACTTGTTGAAGTAATGTATCAGGTTTCTCTTATATTATTCACTGTGTTTTATTGCTGAGTTAATATTATAATATAAAATATGTCCCTGCTCAGATCTGTTGTCAATTCATTGTATCAGCCTTAAAGAAAATTATGGGTTCAGTATATATATATATATATATATATATATATATCAAACCAGCATTTTGAAGATCTTGTATTCTTCATTATCTATGTTTGCTTGCTAATAAATTTCTAGAAAAACATCTACAACACTTAGAGGTATTGAATTGGTTTATGAAACCCACTATTAGTGCTATTTGTAACAAGTTGAGAGAGCATTACAACTTCAGCAGTCTTCTCACAATGTGTTTGACAAAATTTATCACTGAAAAGATTCATTAAAACCCAGAAAACTCAGTGGCCATTTTAGTGCATTTCCAAGCGGGAATTTTCTAGTGGTCAATTTATTATTGCCAGTCACATTTTCATTAGGTTGTATGTTGTTGTCCCTTGAGTGGCGTCAGACCATTTGCATCAGTCTTGATGCCATGATCTAATTGCTTGTATGCTGTGTGAAAGGTTTTGTATTTATGCTGCTGCTATGTGTGAGCAGAGAGAGAGGGTCTGACAGTTCCTAGCTGAGTGTGAAATAAGGTTGCTGCTGATTGTTTTGAGAATAGAAATTGTCATCAAGTACACTTGATGAGTTGCATGCTGCCAGGGATTTTATGCTAGCCAACCTTGTATTTATCAGTCATCATGTGTATTTTTGCTATTATAAGGTGTTGAGTATGAGTTATTTGAGAAGTTTGTTGCTAGTATAATAGAGGAATTTGCAGCTCATGGAGGAGACACTGAGGAATTTGCAACTCATGGAGGAGCACCTAACCGGCCAGTTAAGTACGAAACTGACCGGTTTATGCATAAACTGGCCGGTTCCTTACTTAACCGGCCGGTTAGGTCCGGTTAACCGGCCAAAACAGGTGAGAATAGGCTATTGACCGGGTTGCAAGGCCGGTTCCAACCGGCAGCTGTCCTGACTGGCCGGTTTTGATAACTATGATATATATATATAACTTATTATTTTACACATTTATTACAATTAAAAAAAAGGGAAAATAATCAACATTTACATATATGTGATCATATATACATATTGCATACCTTAGGAGTTGTGTCATACATCTGTTCGACAAATTATTCATAACCTTTAAGTTCACCAGCAAGAATAGCAGAGAGCTGGTGAACTTAAAGGTTATGAATCATTTGTCGAACAGATGTATGACACAACTCCTAAGGTATGTAATATGTATATATGATCACATATATGTAAATGTTGATTATTTTCTCTTTTTTTAGTTGTAATAAATGTGTAAAATAATAACTTATATATAAGTTATTATTTTACACATTTATTACAACTAAAAAAAGGGAAAATAATCAACATTTACATATATGTGATCATATATACATATTGCATACCTTAGGGGTTGTGTCATACATCTGTTCGACAAATTATTCATAATATTTAAGTTCACTAGCAACAATGTAGCAGAGAGAAGAGTTGCATTTGAGTATTCAAAAAGTCGTTCACTTGACCTTCAGAGGTACATCATAAATACCGTCACTGCTATCTCCACCATCATCATCTGACTCACCATACAAGTCTTGGAGCATTTTATTTGTCCCATCATTAATGTGAACTGTCTCATTACTGTCATCGTGATCTACCTCCATGGGATCATTAAAATTACCTTCATCATTTGCTTCATGTTCTTCACCTTGTACAACATCATTTCCAATACTAATATTTGCTGCAATATTCTCTTGTACTGGTGCAACATCATCTAATCTACTACTATTTTGCTGTGGAAGCTGGTTGATCATCTGCAAAAATTTGGGGGGCAACTGTGCCTCTATGAAAATTACAAACATTAATAATTAAACATTAGTGCGCATATAAAAAATATTAAAAATTTAAAATAATATAAAATTTTACGATATAATCACAATGAAGATAGATAATTAATTACCATGGGATGATAGTCATTCGATCCACCATCAATGTGCCCATATTTCCTACAATGCACTGTTGTTGTTGCTATTAAAACTCTAACATTATTTCTCATACAACATTTTTTACAAGGGCAATAAACTTTTCCATCACCCCTTTCACCCTTTTGAATTGTTTTTCCAGCTCCAATGTTTTCTTCCATTGATGCAAATTATCCTATAAAGAAAACAATAAATCTCTCTCAATGGTGTAGAAAACCCAAGACTTGTTGAACTCAATGGGAGCTCAATATATAAGAAAAAAGAAAATAAAAGTGGGCATTTTACAAATTGTGAGCTTTTTACAAAATGTAGGCTTTTTACAAAATTGTGGGCTTTTTACAAATTGTGGGCTTTTTTTATTCTTAATGCATTTTCTGTAGAATACTAAACAGATTTGTCCAAAATTTCAGATGCAAACTGTAGTCTCTACTACGTTTGGAAAATTGGAGGTTTATAAAAGATAAACTGCGAACAGAATTGTACCACTATGATAAGAAGTTGTCAGAAGCATTCCTTCTGCTTCACAAACATGGAACTACCTTAAGAATGCTTATGGTTGATATAAATATTAGAGCATGGCAGTTAAATGTAGTAGTTATGCTAAAATACTGAATAAAAGCTTGAGAGTGCTCTTCAGATACTATACGAATGCACCAAATTAAGGCTGTACCATTACTAAAGATAAATGGCCAAAATAGTCAATTTTGATATCGTGAAGTTATGTCTTTCTCGGTAGCAAACTGGGTATAGGATGGAAAATATGAGAGAACTAAGTTCCAAGGACTAAAAAACCAAGGCCAACATAGTTCTGCCTTGAATCAGAGACAAAACAAAGTTGCCCAAAAAAGTGTTTGAGAGCACCCATTGAAGCTCCTATATATAGCAGAGTCAACATTTTCCTATTGAACAAGTTTGTATAGTCAAAGCCACAACAAGATTAGATATCCACGATCCTAAATGAGAACCAGAGCCAAAGCTAAGACAGATCCACGTTTAGCAGAACAAGACAGCCATAGCAAAGGATTTGACCACAGAACCAGATCATGAGAGATAGCAAGATTCTTGGTTCCACTGTGGAAATGTAGAAACTGTACAAGGGCTTTGCTTCCAGCAAATTTCATTGTGACAGTAATTGCTATGGTGTTGTAAGCGCTCATTAGTAGAATCTTAAAGCCCTTCTCGAATTCTTTTAACCTGGAGAGGGTTTTCTGTGGTTATAAATCCTCATGTTCAAATTCCATTGTCGATTGGTTGTGTTTGATATTATGTTTTTACTGTCCACAGTTGAATTTTCGCACAGAAAATTATCAGTCTAAAGCAGAGCAATTTTGCGATGTTTCTTTTGCTTCCTATTGTGAAGTATTTCGCTCAGAACTCTACTCGTTGTAATAGAGGTCTTGGGCATAGAATAGGGGACTTGGGTTTTTTGGAATCAAACTTCAGGTTAAGATGCTCATCTGAAGAATGGCACAGTGAGCCTTAGCATGGAGTTGGGAGTACCAATTTGAAGTGCAGGTAGGGCATTATACAATAGACCAATTAGATTTCTGGACCCTAATACAAAAGTTTCTTCTTCTTTCAAAACACGTTTCTCATTTTCTGTAACCAATGTGGGTCTCGTTCTTGTTTCAATTGGGGATGGATCAGCATTTGTTATTGCTCCAGATGATCACACTCTGGGTAGCCCTGGAGGCTATTTGGGGGTGATGAGTCCAATAGGTCTCAATGAACTGTTGCCCTCACCGGGGAATACTATTGCAGTGGAATTTGATACTATTTTGGATGTTGAATTCCACGATCCTAATGGAAACCAGTACCTTCAGCTCCAGTACCTGTTCACAAAAGAGGGTGCCATAGTCATTCATGCGTGCAGAGAGGGTGAATTGCAGGCATTGCAACAGGAGGTGTTGTTGTTGCATTGGCCACTAGATTGTTTGTCTGGTTCTGTTACAAGCGCAAAGTATTGAAAAGGACAGACAAATTTAGTTCAGATATTGTGAAATTGCCTCGGAAATTCACCTACAAAGAGCTCAACAATGCTACGAAAGAATTTTTTTGAATGTGATTGATAATCAATAATTGCAAGCAAGGGTAATCCCCTTGTGAAACCCAAATTTCTGAGCATTTTCTAAAACCTGATGACGGAGACATTGTAATGAACAAGCGCCTAGGTCCATATTACGTCCAAATCTACAAAGCACCAAGATCTATAAAAAAAAAATCCACAGTATCTGCGAACTAAGAAGAAGAGGCAGAAAATGAGTTCTGATTACCTGTTCGAATAGTGGTTGGGGTTTACCATGGCAAACATTTGACAGAGCCCATGTACAATTTCGTATCATTGAAATTCTGGCAGTATCATTCAACTGGGCAAGCACCTGCCTCGGAGCTCCATGACTGAGGGCAAGATCCCTAAATGATGCAGAGTCTCCAGCAATATTTCCCAAAGCCCAAACAGCCTTACACGAACACCAGTTGAACTCAAAGTTGCCCAAACAACCTTTACACGAACACCAGTTGAACTCAAAGTTGGGTAGTAGTTTTTTAAATCAAATTCCAAAATTACAGACGTATAAAGATAGTTGGGAAGAATAATTTTATGCCTCTAAAATGAACGTGCTACCTGTTCTCGAACATTATCATTCCCAGAGGCAAGAATTTCCACAAATATAGGCAGTGCCCCGTAATCAATCACAACCTTTGTATTCTCAAAGGCTCCAAAAAAACCCAAATAGGGTCAACCCTACTACAGGAGGAAGGGCCTGCAGTAAGAACTTACCATTTTGCAAGAACTGAGGGCGAATGCTGTTCTGCAAGAGCTGAGGGCGAATGCTGAGAGTGAATGCTGTTCTGCAAGAGCTGAGGGCGAATGCGCGATCGCGCGTGATATCAGACATTAATGTAGTTTTTTAAAAAAATCATTTTTTTGTAGCCCGCATTTGAATTTTATGTTTTCCTTATTTTATTGGGCTGAACTGGATAAAATTGAATATGAATAGTGAGTTAATTGTAAGATCAATGGGCCAAGGCCATACATCAACATTGACCATAGTGGGGAAGTATAAAAGCATGGATATTCATGCAATTATAGTTATTAATGTAAGATCTAGCATCAACTGAAATTCACGTGAAAAAGTAGATGAAAAATGTACAATCATCCATTGGAGAGGTAATCTATAATTATACAGTAAGACTCTTGGCTATGCATTGAGACTAAACTAATTCTCAATATTTTTGAATAATCATCCATTGGAATTTAGTAGGAAAACCATAGTAAATCATTGTCCAATGGCCATGCAAAAATATAAAAAAAATAATATCAATGGTACATCAACTTTCATACATGAGAACCCGGATGCGGGTGAAGTTGGTGGCGAGCCTTATTTCAGCTGCTATCCACCCATTAATGTCAATTAATGTCGACTGATCGGCGTTTAATGCCATTTACTCGCTCGAATAAACCGTAGTCCCGCTCCTCAATACACATTCGCATGCCGCGACATGACTCAACCTCCAGTTCATACTTATGGTGGTTTATTGCAGTCGATTCACAGTTGCACGGTAGACTGGGTTGTTATTATGGAACGTCCCTCTGGTCTGAACAGAATTCCCCCGCCTGTGAATCTGTGGTGCGCTCCAGGAGCAGGGCTTTCTAATGTTCGCACTGTAACTGGTAAGAGGAGCTGTCTCAATTGTTGTTTGGATTTTGGAGAAAATCTCCACTTCTGCCATGCTGGTTCCTGCAAGCTCGCTTCTATCACCCTGTTTCCCCTCTCGCCTCAGTCTTCTGTCCATCTTTGCCTCCCTGCCCTGTTGTCTCGAGTGCGACTATGCCGCGCCTCAGGCAGAGAATGCACTGCCGAAGAGGCTCCACGAGGCACCAAATTCGACGCTCTCCCTCCACCTCTGGCACCTCCTCTGCGTCTATCTCCCACTCTGACAGTCAACCTAGAGGGCGGCTTCTCCGCTCGGGCCGTCGCCTTGCTTCCCCCACTCCTTCCGCTCCTCCTGCTCAAACCCACACCCCGCATTTTTCCTTTAACAGCACTCTCAATCAACCCAGGGTGACTGCCTCAATTACGGTCATCTTTCGTGAAGAGCCTCAGGAAATTGTTCCCAGTTCTCGCCCGGCGGAATGCAGCCTCTCGGCGGCTCAGGATTCAGCGCAGTTTTTTGGGCTGAAGCACCCTGATAGTGCGAACGTGCAGGGTTAGATGGGCAAGGCCACGCAGGACCAAGCGAACAAGGAAGCGGTGGGTCAACCTATTGAGAGGCAGGACGCAGTGCAAGCGAGCGAGGCGCAGATTACTCCTCCTCCTCCCGGGAAGGTGATCCATTCTGTTGCTGACCTGTATAATTCTGACGGGGAACCAGATGAACTCTGGTGCAGAGTTTTCTACGAACCTGATCCTGATGAATAGTTCCTCCTCTTCACTCTGGTTTTTTGCTCTATTTCTGCCCATTCTCATGGGCCTGTTCATGTGTTTCCTGCTGTCTCTGAAAATGCATCTATTTTTTTTGCTTCGATATGGTCTCCAGTACTACAATTCTCTGGTTCCCCTGCGCAGGATTTTTCAAATGAACTGTTTCAGACTGGTTTCCCTCTTGCAGGGCAGTCTTCAAACTATGGTTTTTTGTTTCAAATGCCACAGCACTCGGCAATGATCAGGCTTCGGCCCACTGTACTGTACTCCTTTTGTTAATATAATTAATTTTACTTAGAAAAAAAAAACTTTCATACATGAGAAAATAGATACTGACAAATGGTACATCATGGCCTGATTAATTTCGCTCAGCAATTTCAAATGGTATAACATTTAGTCAACGGTAATCATCAATTTCTGCACACAGAGACTAATTTCTCTGGAAGCCTCAGATTTCTTTGGCTTGTTATTCTTATAACCACATAGACATAATTAATAGAGAGATTGAGGACAGAAAAAAATCTAGGGCTTAGTCTCCACTACTCAACATGTTTTGTGAGAAATAATACATAGATTGATTTCTCTAAGTGCCTTAACGTTCTTTGGCTCATTTTTTTAATCACAACAACAATAAAAAATGCACTAAGGATTTTTTCTTAGTCCGATTATGCAATTTTTATAAGACAAATTATGCAATATTAATAATAAACATAAATTTATTGCAATTTAGGGAAAGCTCGTTCATGTTTTTTTCTTTATATTGGAAGGTTTACTTGATTTTTGAAGTAATTTTTAGTAGATCATAGTGTTGGAATATTTAAAATTCCAGAACAACAATGGAGAATAAAACTCCCCTCTTCCATACAGAGAAAATATATAAAAAAAATTCTTCACTGGAAACAGAGTTTTCATTGTAAAAACTATTTCATTAAACTTCAAAACTTTGGTTACAAAATCTCCTCTGACTGAGGGAATAAAAAAACTTTGACTGCTTCAAAACACAGTTCAACACAAAACTCACACTCTAAAATTTCACTCTATCTGTGCATTTACAACTCACTGCTTTGAATTGTGCATATGATGTATATATGTAAAACATATATATATATGGACCTGTACGCACGACATTTAAAAAAAAAACATTAAAGAACTTTGACCACCGGACGTCAACCAAAAATTAAACTCTCCTTCAATCAATTTCGGGTTCCAAAAAAATTTGCTGACGTATAAAAAATGTGACGCGAAATTTCTATTCAATCTGCTTTATGAATTTTTCGCGTCCGATTTTGGGCACTCGTACGGACGGCTGAGTGTGATGCGAAATTTCTATTAAATCCGCCTCAGTGAGATTTCAAATCCGGAAATTTCAGTTCTGGGACCACTGTCCTTCAATTTTTTAAACTCTGATCAATCAAAAATGGCAAGCGGCTCTCCGCAACGTTTTTGTTATACTGCGATCTTGACTGATCGCTGGAAATGGAAGGCGGCTGCCTGTACATCAGCTGTAAGTAATTTCAACACATAGCATATATTGAGGAAATATTAGTTTGACAAGAATCAGTTATTTCTCTTGAAACTTTAGGTATTAAAAGTCCATGACACAAATATATCACACTCCAAAATCCAAAGAAAATGGAAGAGTGTTCAATTTTTTTAATCAAACTTTTATTGGTGAAGGGTTAATTTATTACGAGAACATCATTAATGAAGTGCAAAATTTTAAACGTAACGTTTATTGAATAGAAAAATAATGACCAAAACGTCAAAAAAATTTGTGTGACGGGTAAAGAGAAATCCAAATTCCAACCCTGCCTGCCACTTGTTGGTGAGTGGAGGTTATTCACTTTTGGTGAGTGGAGGTTATTCACTTTTCATTTACAGCTTACCAGGTTACTCATGTTACCAATATTTTCACATGGCTCACTTTTAGGTCACTACTTATTGTACTTCTTCTTTATAAAGAAAAATTGGTAGATAATTGTATATATTATTTGAAATCTATAACAAATCCAGGCAACAAAATTACAACAAATAGAAAATTATGCAAAAAATTCACCAGGGCACTACTAATGTGTAGATACCCTATCATTTCTTAGATCCTCATAACTTACCAACACCTACTATATTTGTATACACATAATATGGCATTTACCTGAAGTATTTCATATGTATCTAGAAGTAAATAAGTTGTATGACAATTGTTATGGCAGATATAAGATGTGTATTATAGTTTATATTTCAATTTTTCTAGCATGCATGTGTGGTCCATATAGTGACTACAATTACCAATATATTTCAGTGAAGATGTGAAGATGATCTCTCATTAAGTCCTAATTACTTAAAGCATCATTAATTAGCTTTCCAAATGAATAAAAAAGGTTAACAAATTAGTAAAACTAGGAAAACAAATCATGCTTTAAAAAAATATGGCACAATGAGTCACACTCTTAGATTTATTTAATTACTCATCAAATGTCGCTACAACATATATATGATAACCATTACCATAGAAATGGGACATGTAACCATCATTTTGGTTTCGCCAATGACATTCCACATCATGAGCATTGTTTAGGGTTGATTGTGTTGATTTTTTTTAAACAAATCATTTATACATTTTATGGAAATTATAGACACAATTTATAATCACATTACAAGATCAGGATGTATGGATATTCCTTATCATTTCTTAGATACTCAAAACTTACCAACACCTAATAGATTGATATACACATCATATAGAATTTACCCCTAGAATGCCACATGTATCCTAAAACAAATTAGTTGTATGGCAATTGTTATGGTGCATATATAATGTGTATTACAATTTATCTTATAATTTTGTTGAAGTAGCATACAACAATTTACTTAGTGATATGAGAACCACTCTCTAGAGTATACATCGATTTTGTACACATGGCTTTTTAGTTGATTTTTAAGATATATCATTGGTGATGCTCACATGATTATATAATGAACCATTAAGTTGAACTATGAAATTATTCCTCACAACACACACATATTGATGAATTAATAATTTTTCTCATATAATTTTTTTAATCTATTTTGAAAAAAAATTAAAAATTATATATAATTGTTTCTAAGAAGAACAAGAGAGAGTTACTTACCATATCTTCATAAAATATATAATAGCGACGTTTGGAGGAAGCCGTCTAACGACGCTTTGTGGCATAGTGTCGCAATTGCGACACTTTTTCTACGTGTCGGTATTGCAACATATTTCTCTAAATGTCGGTATAGCGACGGTTTCCCAAGATCAATGCCCCAAAGTGAACCCGATAACTTACCTTTTACCTTTTCGGTAAGCATCGCTCTTCTGACGTTTTGAACGATTTCCATTTTCGTTGGTCTTGTGACACTTTTGCAATAGTATCGCACTGAACCCGATAACTTACCTTTTCCCCGCACCTTTCCTTTTCATTGTGGTCGTTTGCTCGTTGAATCTAGATCCGACGGCGCTAATACATTTTCGCGCTCATAAAGTAATCGTTTGATGTTTTGGCAAAGCCGCGCGAAATGGGTGGTTTTTCCAAACCACCCACGCTTACGTGTCGCCACCACGTTGTATCGCGTTTGAAAAGCTAGTTTCCGCTTACCACCATTTACCCTCACGAATACCACTGGCGGTATTCCCTAAACCTCACCCGTTTAACCCGAGTTTAATGTCATTTAACTATGGTTATACCATCGAAGGATAACATTAAAATTATTATTTGCATTCAAATTTTCAACTTTTCGCTTTAAACCTGTAAAAAAATTGCAGAACCGTTTTCCTCAAAATCACGCCGTTTGAACCTGAGAAACTTTGCAGAGCCATTTGCAACCTACCAGTACCATTTTTCGACGCCCATTCACCTGAATTTCCATTACAAAGTACTACATTGTCCTCTGCGAAGCCATTTTCAAAAAATTGAAGACTGAGCACCTCTGCAACGTCTTCAACCGAATTCCGCTGGTTCTCCAGGTACTTTTATTCGAAGTTTCCCTCTAAGATTTCAAAATTCCTGTCGATTTCAAATAATTACCAAAGTTACTGCAAAAAAGTGTCCATTTTTCAGGGAAAACTCTGTCAAAATTTCCCTGGAATCCCTAATTTCCCTTTCTCGCAGTTTTTTCCATACCCTGGTCCATTTTGCTGTTGAAATCAATTTTAAATACACGTCCTGAGCTTTAAATTCCTTGCATTTCCTAAAAACCCTACTCAGAAACCCCATTTTCAGTAGAAATTCACCAAGAAACCCCTGTTTCTCGTAAAGGAACTTAGCAAATCGTTTAAGCTTGCTTCGTTCATTGTTAAAAATTACCAAGAAACAGGTAAGCCGCAAGAATGGAGGCCCGAAATCTGAAAAGAAGTCTTCTGCAAAGATTCCTCAGCTTATGTCCTTCAAAATTGAAAAACCAACTCCTGCACTCACGGCTGATTCTACAGAAGTGGTCAGACCAGTCCAGCCTCCAATCATTTCTCCAGAGAAGAGCCCTTTAGTTGATCTGGACTGTCTAATACTAGACCCTAATGTAGAATTTAACCCGCTTGATGTCTATAATTGGTGCTATGGCAAATCAGTGGAAAAGGGTGACAAAGATATTCCAATTTGGGAATCCAATCTGCCTAGATATATTGTCCCTCTCACTCATTTTGTTCCTGACTTTATCAGATTATGTGAAGCCTATTATATGCCAGAAAAAAGATGTATTGTAAACAAAGAAAAAGAAACCATGTTTTACATCACTGAAGAGTCGATAAATTCCATGTTGCAAATGAATCATGACCCCAATTCTGTTTCCCTAATAAGAGAAGATTTAAGCCAACTATATCTTGACTTGGATCTCAATGCTGGACTCAAAATATACCAGACTTTTTGTCCAAATCAAGTTGATATTCCTAAGTTAGATCCTCCTTTCGACACCATTTATTTCCCAAATGAAACTAGACAGATTGTCTCAATGCTCTCCTTCATACTAGGATACACCAGTGATGAATTCACTGATGTGGCTATCCTAGGTTTTCTGTCAACTCTAAACCCTGGTCAATCACCATCCATTCAGTTCAATTTTGCTAGATGTATTGCTGATAATATGCATTATCAGTTATCCAAATTATCAGAAGAAGGAGTTTTCAAATACTCCTCTTATCTACTACACCTCTTCCTATATTATCAAACAGATAAGTTTCCAATTGAATGTGAGAAAGTGGATGCAGAAGGAAAAGTTCTATCAGTAGTATTTTGGTCATCTATTCTACGAAAATGGAACATAAAGTATAGTTTTACATATTTCAATGACTCATTTATAGCCCCTGCTATGTATCTCTTGGAAAAGAGGAGATCCCTAGGATCAATGATGAGACAAGAAGAATTCTGTAGTTATCAGAGAGCTACAAAACTGGAGATTGGTATTTATATAAAAATCATACAGAAATCAGAGTGTATGGCTCATCCCTGGCCCCATATAAGTTACCCAGATTTGTAACTACAAGAATATTTGCTTTAGAATATCTTAGACAACTATTGAATGTAGATGAAATCCACTTCATAGCTTTCAAGAAAAAGACCCAATTTAAGCTGAAAAATCAAATTGGGCCATTCATTGTGAATAACAAAGAAGCTGCCAATGAGATAAAGGTCAAACTTAAAGAGTATAATTTCCCATGTAGTTTTGCATGGAAGTATGACCCACAAGGTATTTTGAGTGCAATAAGGGTAAAATGTAAGTTGCTTGTTTACTTGCATGATCCTAAGCCCCATATTGAAAGATATGTAAATAAAATTGAATGGGTGCCAAACACCCTATCTGATGATGATTCACAGGCAGTACAGGTAGACAGTGGCAAAGGCAAACAGATTGAACAGACAATACATGTGGCTTCTACAAGCAAAGATACTTATAATGTACATAAAAGAGACAGAGAAGGAGATAGTTTCATAGCTAAGACTATTGAGGACATAAAATTCAGAACTCCTTATAGTAAAAGAAGCAAATCAACAGAAGAAGAAAAGGATAAGGCTGTAAATATTGATATAAATGATAAAGCAACAAGAATAGTCACTCAAACATTAGAAGAGCTTCAAAATGTAAAAATTGGAACACAACAAAAAGATACAGTCATGAAGGAAAACCAGGCTACTGTCGATTTGCCTCCTTCTTCTCAGGAAACTGACAATACAGAGTCAGAGATTCAGATCAGATTCAGACAGATTAAAGAGAAGAATGAAGAGCTCAAGAATCAAGCTCATTCTAGATTTCTTAAGGAAAACCCTGGAAACAAAGACAGGCTTCTTTCGGCATTTGATTATTCATCCACTAAATTGGTAATGTCATTCTTGAAGCCTACAGTGGCTGAGCCAAAATCAGTGGCAGATTATTCCAAAACAGATCTTGAACTGGATGCAGATGCCATTCATGAATTAGATCAAATTGAATTTCATAGGAGCAATACTGAAATTCTATATTCCAAAATTGTCAGTAAAACTATGAAATCAATTAGGCTTGAGAAAACAGTGCTCAACCTCCAAAATCAAATGAGGTTGGAAAAAGCCTCACTGTATGCTAATAATTTAAGAATAAAAGCACTAGAAGATATAGTGATTGAAGCAGGGGGTGACCCAGCCAACATTGAAGGGGAAAAAGTCTTAATTAAACAGAAAAATGAGGATATAGTTGCTCTTAGAAAATAGTTGAAGTTGCCTCAAAGTGAAAACTCTCAAGCAAAAGAAATTCTACAGCAAAAAACAGAGAATGATGATTTAAAGCAGCTTGTACATCAAATGTCAGGTCAGATAAAAACAATGGAAAGTCAAATAGAAGCTCTAATGAAAGAGAATGAAGAACTAAGAAAAGCACAACCAATGGTCATTCCTATAGTGATCCCCATTGTAAACACTGCTATACCATATACTTTGGCAGAACACTTGGTACCGAATGGAGTACTGCCAACTGCAGTGCCAATTACTTCTCTAATCGCTGCCTCTTCTTCTTCATCCTCACAGAGGACCACACCACAAGACCAAGAAAAAGAGATTCTTAGTTTGAGAGGCACTATTAAAAATTTGGAAAAATCCAAAAATGATGCCTTGACTACTTCTAGAGGACATGAGCAAAGGGCTGATCAACTACAAGAACAGGTAAATATTCTGCAAGCACAAGTAAATCTTACAGATCAAGTGGCCTTTATAAAAATTCATTTATGGACCAAAATTATTGATGGCTTTCATTCTCAATGGCCTTCAATTCGGATAATTTATGAACAGAGGGAGTTACTTCAAGTTGCTAGTGCAGAGATTGACAAGACTAAGAGGGAAATTGACAAACAACCAGCCCAAGCAATCCAACTCATAGCTTTTTTAAACAGTAAAACCAGGGAAGAGTTGGAAGAATTGAAAATTTTTGATAGAACAGAAACCATTCTTCAAATCAAAAAGGTCCTGAACAAAAGAAACATAATGAGTAATCTAGAGGACCAGTGTAAAGACATGAATTTATCCATCTCAAGATTTTTAGCCAAATACAAAACATTGTCAGAAGCAGGTTTGCCTGATATTCACGCATTGAATGACAAGTTAATGCCTCAGAAAGATTATGATCTAAAAATCAGAAATCATGCAAAAGAGAAAGCCACACAACAATTGCCTCAAGGATCACCAACAGGCAGAATACTTCTTCAGTATTTTGAAAATCTGTTCTTTTTAGATAATGAGATCAGGCATATGTTCACTATAAAGCCTAACTTTGCCAAGTATACAGAGGCAGATGAAAGTTATAGAAAATTGAAGACTATGAATATCCCCTCTGCAGAAAAGTGGCAAGAATTCACAGATCTGCTGTGAATTTAATGGATAAAAAACAGGAAATTCACTTGCAAATTCATTTTTTACTGTTACCTCAAATGGTAAAAATACAGGGTTAAAGTGCAATACAACAACAATCAGTTCAAATTAGAATAATCAGTTCTATTTTTGCTTGTAAAAAGGTAACAGCTTGCAAACTGTTTTGCAGCTGTCCCTCTTTTTAAGTTTTCTTTCCTATTTTTGATTAAAACATCATCTCAATTTCTGAGATATTTTGTAAACATTTTTTTGTATAAATACTTCACAATTCAAAGTATTCAGTGTGAATAAAATTTCTCAAGACAACTATAGTTCGTGCTCTCTACTTGGCATTTTAATGTTTTCTACTTTGTTCGTGCTCTCTACTTGGCCATTGGCCTGTGGGTGATATGGAGTTGTAATTTTGTGCTGAATGTGGTAGTTTTGCAATGTTTTAGCTAATTTATTACCTACAAATTGTGGTCCTCCATCTGTGATTATGTCCCTTGGGAGACCATAGCGCACAAAGATTTGGAAAAGAAACTGTACTACAGATTCCTCTGTAGCTTTTGAAACTGCCTCTGCTTCGACCCACTTAGTGACATATTCGGTTGCAACTAGGATGTATGTTTTTTGGTTTGAGGGAGGACTAATAGGGCCAACAAAATCAAGTGCCCAGCATTCAAATGGTTCAATCACTAGTTGAGGTTTCAAAGGCATTTCATCAGACTGCCCAGGGCGTCCTGCCCTTTGGCAGCTATCACAGGCCTGCACGAATTTTTTGGCATCCTTAAAGATGGTAGGCCAGTAATATCCTGTTCGTAAAACCTTATGGGCAGTTCTATGGTTCCCAGTTAGATCCCCTTCTTCAATCTTCTTATCTGTAGCTTAAGGATTCTTAAGTGCCCTTTTGCTCAGATTCCATCCACTCCATTAAATCAAGCCTATACATAGCCTTATAAGGTCACCTATCTTGCCCTTAGCACATTTGCATCTCTGAGCCTTATTTCTTAGTTCTGCTTGCCTAGAGAGTTGACTCCATTGCCCAATATTCTGGTAGATCCTTCTCGTTTACCTTGAAATCTCTTTATTCCCACCAATCTTTTAAAATCAAACCAAAATACACAATCATAGCTAGCCTAATATCTGTTACTAAAACAAAGCTAAATCATACGGAGAGATCCCTCTCTAGAGTTCAAGAAGGCTAGATCTTGAATTCCCAAAGCGGTTCTTGGTTACCCTTGGTGTTCTTAACTACAAAAATCCATATCCCACAACCTGAGAATTACTAGGGTGATAACAGGCCTTGGGGGTATTATGATCCTTGGAGGAAACTCCCACAGCTAGAAGAGTTGACAGAGAAAATTGGATCGAGTACAAAGGTGTGGCAGGTGGCTTTTACCCTGTACCAATTGTTATGGTGCATATATGATGTGTATTACAGTTTATCTTATAATTTTGTTGAAGTAGCATACAACAATTTACATAGTGATATGAGAACCACTCTCTAGAGTATACATCAATTTTGTACACATGGCTTTTCAGTTGCTTTTTAAGATATATCATTGGTGATGATCACATGATTATATAATGAACCATTAAGTTGAACTATATAATTATTCCTCAGAACACATACACACACAGCGTTGCTATTGCGTCGGATGCCTCCAAACGTTGCAATTGCAACACTTAGACATTGTGTTACAATTGCGAAGTTTGGACACATCTGTCGCAATAGTGACGCCTTGGAGAATAGGGTCGCCATTGCGACGTCTTCCTTCAGACGTCGCCACTGCGACACTTTGTCTAAGTGTCAGTATTACGACCCATTTCTCTAAACGTCGGTATAGTGACGGATTCAGGCGGGATTGAAAAAATTTGCGGAAATTTCCGACATTTGGTCAAAAGCGTTGGAAGCAAGTGTCGGAATTTCCGCCAAATGTAGTAGTTTAGCGACGCTTTGGGCCATGGTGTCGCAATTGTGACGCCTTCCTCCAAACGTCGCAATTGCAACAGGGTTTAGGTGTCGGTATTGCGACAGGTTTCTATAGACGTTGGTATAGCGACGGTTGCGGGCGGGATGGAAAAAATTTGGGAAAATTTCCGACATTTGGTCAAAAGCGTCGGAAGCAAATGTCGGAATTTCCACCAAATGTAGTAGTTTAGCGACGCTTTGGGCCATGGTGTCGCAATTGCGACGTTGGGAGCGCGACGTCTTCCTCCAAACGTCGCAATTGCGACAGGTTTTAGGTGTCGGTATTGTGACAGCTTTCTATAGACGTCGCTATAGCGACCAATCCGGGCAGGATGGAAAAAATTTGGGAAAATTTCCAACATTTGGTCAAAAGCATCGGAACCAAGTGTCGGAATTTCCGCCAAATGTACTAGTGAGAGAATCTTCAAGAATCAATCCACTTCTTTAGATATCATATGGAGCAACCTCATCAGCAATCTCCAGGAATCTCTGGCTCTTCAATCCTAACAGGAAGAGGACTTTCCCAAGCAGCCTAAAGAGATAGCTATATGGCAGAACTGGCAACTTAAAATTACGCTGGCCCCCAACTCTAGCAGCTGACACACCCCAGATTATCCTTTGCGCTGGTCCCCTCCACCTCCTGGTATTGTCAAACTAAAATTCGATGGAGCCTCAAGAGGCAATCCAGGTCAAGCTGGGTTCGGAGGCATCTTAAGGGATTCCAAAGGGGATGCCCTTGTTGTCTATTATGGATCCATTGGTTGGGACACTAACAACTCAGCAGAGCTGGAAGGGCTTCTACAAGGTCTGCATCTAATTCAGCTCTATAACTACACTCCCACCATCATCGAAGGGGACTCTCATATTCTCATCAACTTGGCCAAGCAGATCCTCCAAGGCACCAACACGGCTAAGGTTGCTTCAAGCTGGCATCTGGCTGCCAAAATCGACCAAATTGGCAATTGGTTGAGAAATAATCAAGCAGTCTCTTTTTCCCATGTCAAAAGAGAAGGTAACAAGGTTGCTGATCTCCTAGAAAATTTAGGAGCAGAAAATGACAACACGCTCATTCATGGTCCCCTCCACATCATCCATGAAAGAGACTCCTTGCAGAACTGCACTATTCTGGTGCACAATGACCGAACAACACCGGATGCGGTTGCTAGCTCGACGTGATGGAACTTTAGTCCCCTGGCGAGTCCCGAGGGTGCTCGCACGCAGTGGCCATATGGCCCCATGCAATGCCATAACTCATGCAGTTAATTTCCCAGCCTGCAATGCATTAATTCATTTCGCCTCACCGGTTCATTACCTCACTCCATCGGTTCAAGTTGATATGGCCTTCACTCTAGAAAATTTGATCGATTCCTATGTTTTCTGCAGCTCTCCATCTCCCGTTCATGGTGCATGTCCAGCTTCCTGTGCAGATCCGAGTTCACGCACCCAAACTGGGCATCGCTGCAACATCCTAGGTCGTCTGGAAATTCTACCAGGTTACCACTTCACTCAAAGCAGTTTTGTAATCTAACCTCTTGTTTGCATACTCAGTCTGCAAATTTGTTGTGGTCTTCCTCAAACTCTGCCTGCGCCTCTTGCCTCAAGCAACACTCGCATCATTCTGTGGAGATGCCTCGACTTCGGCATCAGATGAGGTGTTGGAGAGGAGAAAGCAGAGGTCGACCTTCTTACCCTCGCCCTTCTCCTAGTCCAAACTCTGGCTCTTCTGCAGAAGATGATGTATGGGGCCTTCGTTCAGATTCTAGAAGGCAGAGGGGTCGCACTTTACATACTGGGGGCTCTCACTCTGCTCCGCCTGAGCAGCGCCTTCCGCCTATCCCTCCTCCGACCACTTCCCCTGTTACTCATGCTCCTGCCAGCCCGACCCACCGCCAGACATCTCAGCGTGTGGAATTCCGCTTCAACTGCACCTTTGAAAAACCTATCCTCACTGCATTTGTCACCATTTCTATTTGTGAAAGCTCTGCTAGCACCGGCCAGGATTCTGTCCCCTGCTCTTCCACCACCCTGCCGCGTCCTCAACCCTCTCAGGCTAAAAATGATGTGTCTGGTCCTAGTGCGCCCCTTGGCATTGGGAATTCCAACTTTGAAATTGACAAAGTGCAGGAGGGCTTCTTCAGCAAAGACAACGCCCCTAATAAGGACAATGCAAAGGAAGAAGATGAGTATGGTTGTAGAATAGTGGAAGAACCGGACTCTCCAATTCCGAATCAGTGATTTTTAACTCCTTCAACCCATCATGGTCCAGGTTTACATCTTAGTTGGAAAATTATGGTTTTTGCTGCTTTCAACAGCTGAACAAGTAGTATGCTTTATTAGTTTTCAGTCTTTTCGTAAATTAAAATGTATGCACTGTATACCGGTTTCCCTTTTAAGGGCAGTAATATTTCTCTCTCAAGAACTGGTTTCCCACTCAGTGCAGTTCAGTTTTTTTTGTAAAAGCATGGACATCAAGCCAGTTCTCAGGCTTACACAGCTAAGACTGGCGCAGTTTTGTACTATTATGTTTCATAAATAGAATTAGTTTTGGTTTTTAAACTTCCGTGGTTATAGTTATTATTATCAGAAATCGGATTTTCCACGTTATTCAGTTGTATTGTTATCAGAATGGAAAATGGAAAATCTATGTTGACTATTGGGAACTCAACAAAGCCACCAAGAAGTACCATTTCTCTTTTCCCTTTATAGATCAAGTCCTTGATGGCCTTGCAGGAAATAAGTTCTTTTATTGCTTAGATGGGTTCAGTGGATAGAAATAGATCCAAATTAGACCTAAAGACCAGTAAAAGACTACTTAGGGTACCTTTGCCTATAGATCCTACCCTTTGGTTTGTGCAATGCCCCAACTACCTTCCAAAGAGTTGTCTTGAAAATTTTCTTTGAGCTAGTCCATGACTCGGTTGAAATATGCATGGATGATTTCACACCCTATGGGGATGACTTCCAGGAATATCTCTCCAATTTGGGAAAAGTGCTAAGAATATGAAATAAGACACATCTCTCCTTGAGCCCAGAAAAGTGTGAATTCTTGAAAAGAGCGGGAGTAGTATTGGGACACTCAATCTCCCAAGTTGAATCACTTACAACAGCAGCAACAAATATTGGATGAATAAATTGGTGGAAGCTACTTGGGCCCACAACACTACTTGGAAAACAACAACAACGTTCACTCCTTATGACTTGGTCTATGGGAAAAAAGCTCTGCTTTCAATTGAATTTGGGTTCAACACCTTAAGGATGGAAGTTGAGTTAGACCTAGATATATCAAAGGCCAAATAAGAGAGTTTGTTGCAATTAAATGGATTTTATGAGTTTTGGATGCATGAACTCATTCATATATAGGTGATTCAGCCTCAAAGGAAGGTCTGGCATGGAAATAAAATTAAGGAAAAGACATTTCAAGAAGGAGATTGGGCGTTGTTGTATGACTCAAGGTTTAAGGATTTCAAAGGAAAACTAATGAAAAGAAGGTTGGTACCCTAAAAAGTGGACAAATTTTATGATAATGGCGTAGTTCAGATCAAAACCATAGAGGAGGAGGGGATTCCCCTACTTGTCAATCATTACAAGCTTAAAGGTTACAAAAATCCCTTGTCCAGGGCTGAATATATAAATTCCATAAACAGGGAGGTGTATGTCATGGGAGACCCATAGTTTCTAGTGCCTCCCCCTCCTAGAAAAAATGATAAAAAATAATAAAGAGGCATGGGTGAAAACATCTCTGAGTTGCCCAGGGCCAACTCTAGGGTTGAAAACCTCCATGAGGCAATCCTGGGGTGAAAAAAAAGAGAAAAAAAAAATTAAAATAAAATATCCTTGGGTGAAAACCTCTCTGAGGTGCCCAAGGAAGGTTTTTGGTTTTAAAAACTCTGTGGAGGAATCCCACTTGCCTTCAAAAAAATAGAAAAAGGAAAAGAGGAAAGAAACAAAAGGAAAAAGAGAAATAAAATACCAATGCACTCCTCTATTTTTTTTCTGTTTTGCAGGTTATTGATCAAAAAATAGTTTTTGCATTCAGTGGATAATTTTTTATTCACTTCTCCCTCTCCTCTAGTTACACACTCTATGAACCACTCCAGCATGCCCCCATTCATTAATTTCACCCCTCAAATACGAAGAAAAATCCATTTTTTCTTCTGACTGTAATTGCTACAGGAAATTATAGCAGCTACAACAAACCTGTAGTGCTACAATAAGCTTATTCATGGTGAAAGGAGCACTCTCAAAGATTTATAAACTTAAATGAGAGCATTATAATTTATTTTTTTCCTATACCTACCCCTCTTAACCCCCATTTCACTCCATGCACAAGGATTCACTCTCTAAACACTATGTTGCACCATTAGCATATAGATCATCTGTAACTTCACATGACACCTCTCCAATTACCTATAAACCACTCCACGCATTCCATGACTCCATTCATAACCTCTATAAACCATTTTCCTTCATTTATAAGCAAGCTAAAGCCCGAAGAAGAAAAAAGAAGACTGCTACAAGAAATCGGAAAGTTTCATGTAGCAATTTTGTGTATAGCATAACAAGGCCAAAATATGAAGATTAGTTGATGAAGATGGCTTCAAAGGACCACCATCATACTCCATGAGAGCGAGCACACCAACCACGACATTTGAGGACCTCCATGCAAAACCTGCCAGAATAAAAACACAAATCAAAGGATAAGCAACTCACACAGAAAACAAGTTACTCACTCATAAAACAAGCTGCTCACTAATCAAAAAATAAAAAATAAATAAAAAATAGCAAGAGGAATATCATGTCTACAACCATGAACTCCATCTCCTTCCACCAGCTCATTCTGCAACACAAAAACAGCAGGTAGGCTCAGGTATGGCCCTTAACCTCTCTCTATGCACTCATAATTACCAAAATAGTTTAATGTCGAGGTTTAGAGACTTAAAAGGCAAACAAAGGTGGCCAATTAACTTGGCCACCTTCGTAAAGTTAAACTAAATGAAAATTAAAAGGTACATGCCACCTCGTAAAGTCAAATCAAGTCAATAGGGAGTGAACATGTACAAGGAGGTGATTATGAGGATGTGTGATCCAGATTTATGCAGGAATGCAACAGAATACATAAATAACCATAAACACATAAATACCACGGAAATAAGGCTTCATTTCATTAATATCAAATCACAGAAATATGCTTACAAACATGATGGAAATAAAATATCTAGGGTGCTAGTAGCGAATCTCTTAGAAGAGATGTGTTGGTTACATACCTCTGAACTGTGTTACAATGAGGCTCAAGGGCCTATTTATTAAGGAGAAACAATGAAGAAATCTGAACGTCCAAAAACCTAACCCTAGAAGATGAAGCACCAAACTTATGGGCTCCATTTGGGTAAATTGCTGTTTCAACTTCCTGGGGACATAACTTCGGCATACTATCTCCATTTGGGGCTTCAAAATGGCTCCAGAAGTTTAGGACCCGAAAATCTGCTAAAAATAGTAAGTTGTGAAAAAAATTGAAAGAGACAATGGTGGGGCCCTAAGTGGAATAGGTGGGTGGCCGCCAATATCCACCTGGATAATTCCTCCCCCCTTAAGAAGCAATGGTCCCCATTGCATTGAGTTCCTCCATGAGATGAGGAAACTTATGTTGAACTTGATCCCTTGTGAACCACTTGCCTTGGTGCAGGAGTTGGCCAGGTTTGGAAACCCGATATAGTTGGATCTTCTGTCAATGAGTGTTCTTGATTTGCATGTCCATGATACAGTCTGTGGTGGCCTATTCCATGCAGTCTGGGTTTAACTCTTTTGGTGTGATTTCTTCTGCAATGTCAGAGGTGTCCAACAAAGGTGGGAAGTAGGGACGAAGGTGGTCTACATTGAATATTGGGTGCATACCAAGGAATGGTGGAATAATGAGCTCGAAGGCATTGTTCCCTATAGCCTTGGTGATGGTGTATGACCCATATCAGAGCAGGCAAATCTTGCGGTGGGGTCCAGTGAGGCGCTCCTTCTACAAATGTAGCCACACTTTTTCACCCACCTGGAAGTTGTGTGACACCCGATGTTGATCATGTTGTTTCTTGTACTTAGCATTGGCTCTGTCGAATATTTCATGATCTTATTTGCGGATGTGTTGAATGCCCTCGATGAATTTGGTTTCTTTGTCAGCTTCAAACTGGACATGAGCCGAATCGGCCTGAGTAGCTGCAAATGGCATGGCTACATCAATGGGACATAGTGGCTGGAATCCCAAGCCCACCTGAAAGGGGCTATGGCCGGTTGAGTTGTGGAGAGCCCGGTTATAATTTTGTTTTACATAGGGAAGGCTCTCATCCCATGTGCGTGGATGCTTTGAATTTTACATGCGCATAATGTGTACAATCATCCTGTTGACGAACTCTATCTGGCCATTAGTTTGGGGATGGAAAGCTGTGGACTTGGTGAGCTTGGTGTCCAACATCGACCAGAGGCTAGACCAAAATGTGCTGAGGTACCTGCTATCACGATCTGATATGATAGACTGTGGGATCCCAAATTGCACCCACAATCGTTCAAAGAAGAGTTTAGAAGTGGCTTCTGTTGTTATATTCTTCTTGCAGGCTGTCATAATGGCCATCTTTGAGAATCTTTCGATGACCACGAAAACACAGTCATTTCCATGCTTAGTAGAAGGAAGGCCTGACATGTAATCCATGGATATGGATTCCCAAGGTTGACTAGGGGTAGGTAGCGGAGTATAGAGCCCTTGCTTCTTGATGGTCGGTTTGGAAATTGCGCAAGAAGTGCAGGATATAATTTAATTCTCGACATCCTATCGAAGGTTTGACCAATAGAAATACTTCTGTAGTATTGCCACTACTTTCTCAACCCCAAAATTCCCAGCGACTCGACTGTAGTGCGCTTCCCATATCATCTTGGCACACTCGCTTGAAGGAACACAAAGGTGTCCCAAGTGACATAATAGAGCATCTTGGAGGTGAAAATTTAGAACTTGCATGCCCCCCAAGAGTGCCTTGTATGTGTAGCTGAATTCTAGATTGCTCTTGTAGAGAAGCGGCCAATCAAAAATCTCATGCCCAGAAGAGTTGAGAACGGTGGTTATGGCCACAATCGGTGGTCGGTTGAGGCAGTCTGTAACATTATTGGTGCTACCCTTCTTGTACTTGATGTTCAAATGAAAAATTTTCAGATATTTGGACCACTTCTGATGGCGATCATTCTGCAACTTCCCTTGTGTCTGTATGAATTGCAGGGGTTAGTGGTCTGTGTGGATGATTGTCTCCTTCCCCAAAATGTAATGCTTCCATTTTCGACAATCCTGCACAATGGAATGCATTTCTTTGTCATAAGTGGGATACTTTCGAACTGTGTCGGACAATGTCTCACTGTGATATGCCACTGGATGCCCCTATTGAGTAAGAACTACCCCAATAGCATAGTCAGAGGCTTCTGTCTTGATCTCAAATGGTTGTTGCAAGTATGGAAATGTGAGCACTGGGTCAGAACAAAGGCGATGTTTCAATTCTACGAACACCTTCTGTTGAGATTCTGACCAATATAATTTTTCTTTCGCTCCTCCCTTGGTGACTTGACTCAAGGGCCAAGTGATATGAGAGAATCCCAACATGAACCTGCAGTATAAATTAGCAAGACTTGGATCTTGGATGGATCCACATGCACCCCCCTTTCATCAATAATGTATCCTAGATATTAAACCTGGGTCATGCTAGAAGTGCACTTCTCCAAATTGGCACACAACTTGTGTTGCCGCAGTGTTTGGAGGACTTCTCGGATGTGGTGGAGGTGCTCTTCCCAAGTCCAGTTGAAGATCATAATGTCATCCAAGTATACCACTACAAATGAGTTGGTGATTGGATGCAAGATGTCATCCATCAACCTCATGAAGGTTGCGGGAGAATTTGTCAATCCGAAAGGCATGACGAGCCATTCGAAAAGGACCTCCTTGGCTTTGAAGGCAGTCTTCCACACATCAGAGGGTTTGATTGGTACCTAGTGATACCCAAACTTCAAGTTGATCTTGCTGAAATATTATGCCGCTTTGAGTTGGTCTAGAAGGTCATCAATCCGTGGGATCAGGTACCTATTCCAGACAGTGATCTTGTTCAGTGCTCGATAATCAACACAGAGTCTCCAAGTCCCATCCTTCATCTGTACCAACACAATCAGGCTCCCACAGGGTGATTAACTTGGCCGGATGTGACCTTTCTACAGCAGCTCCTAAATCTGCCTTTTGATTTCATCATTCTCTAGAACAGAGCGCCTATAGATCGGTCCACTGGGTAGCGGTGCACCTGGGGTTAGGTCAATGGGGTGCTTTACCTGACAGTCTAGAGGCACCCTTGTGGGTGAGGTGAATATGTCCTTGTACTCCTCCACAACCTTGTCCATTTGTTGTTTTCGTGCAGAGGAGCCATGTCTGGAGGTCGTGCCCATAGTCTTCTTCTTCTTTCCCTAGGGGCGGATCATCAGGAAAAAAAAATTCCTAGTTTGGGAAATGAGCTTACTTCATTGCTTTGCAGTAACCAAAGAGATAGCGGGAGGCGATGGTTCCTCTGGTATCCTGAACAATTTATTTCCCAAAGTAACAATAACATCGCAAGGTCGGGACTCATACATAGCATTTCGTTTCCACAAGTATGGTTGGCATAATAATACATCAGAAACATTAATAGGAGCAATTTCATATAATACCTCATCCATGTAGGGCTTGATGCTATAGGGAAGGAGGCACTGCTGGCTGACACGGAGATCTCGTCCTTGGTGAAGCCACCCAATGGTGTATGGTTGTGGGTGCTGTGGTCGAAAAGCCCAACTGCTTCACGACATATAATGAAATGAGGTTCTTTTGGCTCCCATTTTCAATAATGAACCATAGCGGGGAACCCTTTACCCACATATGGGAGTGGAAGAGTGCCTCCTCTAGATCTTCTGGTTCCTCCTTCTGGATCTTCGTAGTGGCAACAATGGCATTGGGCTCTGCATCAATAATCTGATTCCCTTTTTCATTCACCTTGTCAGGTTTTGATTCAGAGTTGGTGCATGCATATGATTCAGAAGTCCTCATCTCGGCCACCAGCGACTGCTTGGCCCGACACTCACCTGCGTTGTGAGTGGAGCTCTTATGAAACTCACACCACTTTCTTGTGTCCTTCTTTGGCACAGCGGTGTTGTTCTTTGCTTGTGCCTTTGGCAGGTTGTCTTTGGACACCATGCCTTAGCTTTTTCCTTTGTTCTGCGGTTTGGGGTCACCTTTCCCTTGCTTTTGATTCGTAGATCCAAAGTCTCGCTTCTTCTATTTGAATTTTTTCTCAATCTTGGCAACATAACGGTATGTCGTACCAAGCGAGGAGATATTGAGGAACTCCATTTCCTTCTAAATCTATCTGTGTAGACAACCGCAATACTTTAGCACCAAATGTTTATTTGAATCTTTGATACCCAAATTTTTGCGCAGGGTATGGAACAGATTCGTTAGATCATGTACATCTTGATCCCTTTGTTGCCACAGCATGGTCCATTGTATGTACTTGTCCTCATAGCTCCCCACGGGATAGTATTGTTCCTTGATGGCATCTCAGAAATAATTCCAAGTGGGTATGGCTAAGAACAGAGAGGGTTATGTCTCGTCCTTTTTCTCACAATAGGTTTCCTACCAATCCTTGAGATGGGGGGTAGCTTTGAGGAGTGAAAAAATAATCTTCTTCGGGTCAGAAAAGTGATAAACCGAGAAATTTCCTTCTAATAGATTCAACCATCTATCTACGACATCTGCATCTATTTGACACTCAAATATGGGAATGTCAAAGTTTACTTGTACCTTAAAGAGAGTCACGCCTCCAGAGTGGCTGCTGGATGCATATGCACCACCAGTGCTCAGTCATTGAAGAATCTGGGAAAATTTATCCATAATTGTGTTCCTTTGTTTTTTTAGGGCCTCCTCGAGCAATATTTTGATAGGCTCTCCTACTCCCTCATCTTTCTTTTCGTCCCCCATGGGCGTACGTCAGGGTTTGCGAGACTGATCTTGCAAAGGTTCCACCAGATCAAGCCCTAACTCCTTATACCCTGACCTCGTTGGGGACATGAAAATACAGATCAAGAAAAAAGCAGACTGATTTGATACCACTGATCCGGATTTATGTAGGAACACAATGGAATATAGAAATAACCATAAAAATAGAAATGCAATGGAAATAAGGCTTTATTTCATTAATATCAAATCACAGAAATATTCTTACAAACATGATGGAAATAAAATAGCTAGGGTGCTGGTAGCGAATCTCTGAGAAGAGATGTGGCGGCCACAGACCTTTGAACTGTGTTACAATGAGGCTCGAGGGCCTATTTATTATGGAGAAACAATGGAGAACTCTAAATGTCCAAAAACCTAACCCTAGGAGATGAAGTGCCAAAACTATGGGCCCCGTTTGGGTAAATTGGTGTTTCAACTTTCCGGGGACATAAATTTGGCATACTATCTTTGTTTGGGGCTTCAAAACGGCTCTGGAAGTTCAAGACCAGAAAAACTGCTAAAAATAGTAAGTTGTGAAAAAAACTAAAAGAGACAATGGTGGTGCCCCAAGTGGAATAGGAAAGTGGCCACCAATATCCACCCGGATCAATGTGCAGTCATTAACTGGAGTCGGACCAGTGGTCTCAAATAGGAAAACTCGTGTTAAGTCCAAATCAGCACCCTACTCCAAATTTACTAAAAAATACCATAAAGGTGAGTTTTGCCTCATTATCCTGACTTCACTAAGAATTTCCAAAGAAGTGGGAGAAAAATAAACCAGAGGAGCCATCAAGGAGAGAAGCATTGAAGTTTGAGCTTGCATGCACCATCGTGCTACAGGAAACAATGAATTGTTACAGGTAACTACACAGGAAGATCAGCAAGGATACAGAGGGCAAAACATAATCACCTTTGGGTGAAATTTCTTCCTAAGGCCACCATCTGTGAAGAAAAAACACTAGAGGATAGAGCTAAGTTGTTTCCACCCTCCAAAATTGAAATTTCTCAATGAAATTTACACACAATCAGTTATAATTTGGAAATTAAAGGGTAAAAAAATTGCATTTGTTTGAGACCATAACCTTCAAGATCTCTTCACATAAATCTCAAAAATATTACCACCTTCTTATCACGACTGTAAAAATGGGAGGGGGATTTAACATAATGGAGAACAATGATATTAAAAGAATAAAACAACATCCTCAAGTAATGGAAATTTTCAGAAAGCACCAATGGCTACGTTTCTTCAAAATTTTGAAGGGTTTTGATGAGGCAATAGCTCGAGAGTTTGCAGTGGATCTACAATCACACTCAGAATGTTGTGAAACTAGCTCCAAAAATAGAAGAAAAGAGATATCAACGCCTTAGAAATAAGCCACTTCGAGGGGGAAACCTCCAATACATTACATGAATGAAAAATTCTTGGATGATACAAATTACAAAACCTCCTTCTATATATATAGGAGTCCATGGGGCCACAATGTAATCCTAGCCAACCTAGCAATAATAACTTAGCAACAAAAATAACAATATGGGGGTTACAAGGGTAGAGCCATAGCAATAAGTGTTAGACCAAGAACAATAAGGGACTATAATAGTAATCTAGGACCCAACATGCCCCTCTCCTTCAAAAAAGTGTTGTCCTCAACACTTGAGTAGCTCTGGGTGCTTCTGTATAAAATTCTCATCCTCCCATGTAGAATCTTCAGTGGGTAAGTTCTTCCACTTGATGAGATACTCTAAAATTGATCGATTCCGTAGCTGTCGAGTTCTTGTTTCCATGACCACTTCAGGTTCCAACATTAATTTTCCTTCCTCATTAAGTTCTGGCAATATTTTTCGACCGGAAGTTTTTCACCTATAACCCTCTTTAAGCATGAAACATGGAAAATTGGATGCACTCGTGAAGAAGCAGGAAGCTCCAATTTGTATGCCATAGTACCAATCTTTTGCAACACCTTGTAAGGACCATAGTACTTTGGCGATAATTCATTATCCTTCTTAGCTTGCTTGAGGGACATTTGTTTGTATGGTTGTAGCCGTAAAAATACCCAATCTCCTACATCAAAACTTCTCTCGCCGCGATGTTGATCTGCCTGTTGTTTCATTCGATTTTGTGCCAAATTCAGGTTATCCTTTAAGAGTTGGAGAACTTCTTGCTGATGCTCGATGTGATCTTCAACTGCTTGAACCTTCGAATTTTCCCTTAAAGATGATGTGATGGATGGTGGATGATATCCATAAAGTGCCATAAATGGGGTCATTTTTGCTACAATATGGAAGGAAGTGTTATACCACCATTCAGCAAGAGGTAACCACTTGACCCATTGTGTTTGTTTATCAGATACAAAACAACGAAGATATCCTTCCAAACATTTATTTACTATCTCGGTTTGACCATCAGATTGAGGATGATAAGATGAGCTATGAGCTAATTGAGTACCCAAACAAGAAAATAACTCCGTCCAAAAATTTCCAGTAAAAATGGGATCTCTGTCGCTCACAATAACCCTTGGGTTTCCATGTAACTTTTGAATTGTGTCCATAAATGTAGTAGCAACTGTACTTTCTTTAAATGGATGAGATAATGCACAAAAGTGTGCATACTTGGTAAGTCTATCAACTACCACCATGATGACACTCTTTCCTTCAGACTTAGGTAAACCTGTGATAAAATCCACTAAAATCTCTTCCCAACGTTGACATGGAATAGATAAAGGTTGTAGAAGACCCTGGATCTTAATTGTCTCAACTTTATTCTGCTGGCAAACCAAACATCCCACCAAAAAATTTTGAATATCATATTTAAGGCCATCCCAAAAAAATTCTTTCTTCACCCTATGGTAAGTTTTTAAAAATCCCGAGTGTCCTCCTAAAGGACAAGTGTGCAATTCCAAAAGAATCTTTTGTTTTAGTTGGGAATTCTTACAAAGATATAATCGATCTTTGTACCATAAGGAATCATTTTTCCAACTAAATGTATCAGATGTATTAGGATCTTGCTGCAACTTTTGAATGAGTGTCCACACTTCTTTGCCCTTCTTCTATTCATCTCTTGCTTCAGTTATCCAATCTGAATGGATAATAGAAATGGCAAAAAGCAATGCTTCCACCTCTTCATTCTTTCTTGAGAGTGCATCTGCAACAGCATTTATCTTCCCTTTTTTGTAGAATATTTCAAAGTCATAACCCAACATCTTTGTGACCCATTTTTGTTTCTCTTCTGAAGATAGTCTTTGTTCCAAAAGGTGTTTAAGACTATCATTATTAGTTTTTACCTTGAAGTGTCTTCCCATTAGGTAAGTTCTCCATTTATTTAGTGCATGCAGTATTGCTAACATTTCCTTCTCATAAATAGGTTTCTGTAAATACTTTCCTTTGATTGGACGACTTTCAAAAAAAATGGGTCTTCCTTCTTGCATTAAAACTGCACCAATTCCATTTCCTGAGGCATCACATTCCACAATAAAGGTTTTTGTGAAGTCTGGCGTAGCTAAGACCGGTGCTAGGCACATTGCATCTTTAAGATGTTCAAAGGCCTTAGTTGCTTCAGGAGTCCATGAAAATGCATCTTTCTTCAATAATGTTGTTAGAGGTGCTGCTATTCTCCCATAATTCTTAAAAAACTTGCGATAATACCCTGTTAACCCGAGAAATCCTCGCAACTGCTTTATGGTCATGGGGACTTTCCATTCCTTAATGGCTTTAATTTTGTTAGGGTCTACTTTAACACCCTCGTGAGATACAATATGACCCAGATATTCCACCTCTTGTACTCCAAAGAAACATTTGGATTTTTTTGCATAAAATTGTTTCTCCTGCAATAGTTTGAGCACCCTGTCAACATGTTCAACATGATCCTTCCAAGACCTGCTGTAGATTAGTATATCATCAAAAAATACTAGCACAAATTTTCTAAGGAAGGGTTTGAAAATGGAATTCATCAACCCTGAAATGTAGAAGGTGCATTGGTAAGGCCAAAAGGCATGACCAAAAATTCATAATGACCCTCATGAGTTCGAAATGCTGTTTTTGGAATATCTTCAGTCTTCATTCTAATTTGGTGATATCCTGAACGAAGATCCAACTTGGTAAAATAAATTGCTCCATGTAATTCATCCAATAATTCATCAATCACAGGAATGGGAAATTTGTCTTTAATGGTGAGCTTATGGAGCTCCCTATAATCCGGACACATTCGCCATGATCCATCCTTCTTGTGTACCAAAACTACAGGAGCAGAGAAAGAACTTTGACTAGGTTGAATTATACCCGCCTCTAACATTTCTGCAATCATACGTTCAATTTCGCTCTTTTGGAAGTAAGGATATCTATAAGGCCTGATGTTTGGAGGAACACATCCTGGAATCAAATGAATAGTATGATCATGATCACGGATAGGTGGGAGTCCTTTGGGATTTTCAAACACCTTGGAATGATTGTCCAAGACTTGTTGGAGATCTGCAGAAATAGATGATTTTGATGTCGGAACTTCTAGTGAGCATAATTGTGCAATTACGCCTCGTTGTTCTTTATTTAGAAGATTTGTCATGACATTAGAGCTTATTATCCTTCCTGGCTTCCCTTCAATACCCCGTAATTCGACTTCCTTTCCTTCTGAAAAAAATTTCAAGAAAAGTTCTTGAAAATTAAAGGCTACCGTCCCCAAAGATTGTAACCATTGTACTCCTAGTACAACATCAGCACCTCCCATAGGAATGGCAAGCATTGGATTAGTCAATACATATTCCCCCATGGTTAGCTTGATATTATGGCATTTTCCAGAGCAATTTATAGTTCCTCCATTTGCAACCATCACTTGACATTCTGGTGTTGGGTATAGGAAACAATTCAATTCCTTAGCTACCTTACAATGAATAAAATTATGGGTACTACCTGAATCAATCAACATTATTACCTTTTTCTTCTTGATATGTCCTTCTATCTTGAGAGTTTGAGGAGTGGTAATTCCTGCCAATGCATTACACGATATGGTCGGACTCATTTCTTCCTCTTCTAGGGTTGGTTCCCGGTGCATATCCTCTTCTTGTTCATTTTCTTCTTCCTCTTCACAATCTATGTAGAATAATTTCTTCTCAGCACACTTAAGAACTTTAGTGTATTTTCTATCACAACTGTAGCAAAGCCCTTTTACTCTTTTTTCTTCCAATTTTTGTGGTGTCTACCTTGTAGGTTGTTGAAATATAGGAGTAGCAACACTTCCCTATTTATAGAAGTGAGTGGTAGGCTTCCTTGTCACCATAATTTTACCTTCATTTTTTCTTGCCAACCTGAATGCCTTCTCCAATGAATCAGGTTCCAAAACACGAACTTCATGTTGGATGTTATCCTTTAAAGTACCTATGAAGAGATCAATCCTGTGTTCCTCTGGAATATCAGTTACCATTATATTCAATTTTTGGAAGTCCTCAATGTGCTGCCCCACTAAACCCTTTTTTTTGAGTTTTATCATTTGGCTAAAGAAGGTGTTGCTCTTTGTATCCTCATAATGTGCTATCATTTCCTCCATAAAAATTGACCAAGTGACAATTTTTTTACGGGAGAAAAGCCATCGATACCATAAAAATGTATTTGTTCTAAATGTAAAGTTGCAATGCGTACCTTTTGTGCGTTTTTCACATTATTGAAATCAAAATATCGCTCCATCTCTAGTATCCATGTTACAGGATCCTTTCCATCAAAATTCCTCATATCCATTTTTGGAATATGGTGGTTCTTCCCGCAAACATTAGAGTTTATGAAATCACGATTAGAATTTATTTTGTTCTCATCATGAGTTTCCTCTACTTTCTTTTCACCATTGGGAAACATTTTTTGTATCAACTTTTTCAAACCTTCCATGTCTGCTTTTAGATCATTCTTCATGTTTTCCATTTTTTCATCGATCTTAGCTTCCATGTCATCTATCTTAGATTCCATGCCAGCTTCCATGCCATCTATCTTAGCTTCCATGCCATTCTTCAAACTATCCATATTAGATTCCACGCCTTTCTTCAAACCGTCCATCTTATTTTCCACGACTTTTTTCAAAACTTCCATGTCATTTTTTGTTGTTCTTTGCGAGCGCGAAATTTTTTGCACTTGCTCTTGTAAATTTGATATGTCATGTTGTCATTCTTCGTCTTCATGAGTCATAGTAGAGCCTTCTAAAGGCTTAATTGATCTAGGTGGATATCGGTGGCCACCCACCTATTCCATTTGGACCAGCACCATCAATTCTTGCAGATTTTCACATTCAGCACAACTTACTATTTTTAGCAGGTTTTCGGGTCCTCCACTCTCAGAGCCGTTTTGGGGGCTTAATGATCCAGGTGGATATCAGTGGCTACAGACCTATGAATTGTGTTACAATGAGGCTCGAGGGCCTATTTATTGTTTAGAAACAATGTAGAATCTGAAACGTCCAAAAACCTAACCGTAGGAGATGAGGCGCCAAAACTGTGGGCGTCCATCTCCGTTTGATGCGCTCAATAGCTCGTTAGAAAGATCTGTCCGAGGAGTACAATTTTTGAACGAGCAACATCGGTCCATGGACCCATGTTGCTCTCCGTTTTCCCAAAAAGCGTCGTTTAGGGCCTCAAAACAGCTCCGGAAGTTTAAGACCCGAAAAACTGCTAAAAATAGTAAGTTGTGCTGAAGCTGAAAAACTGAAAGAATTGATGTTGCGGGTCCAAATGGAATAGGTGGGTGGCCACCGATATACCACTAATCTAGATTTATGTAGGAACGCAAAAAAATATAGAAATAACCATGAACATAGAGATGCAGCGGAAATAATGCTTCATTTCATTAATATCAAATAACAGAAATATGCTTACAGGCATAATGGAAATAAAATAGCTAGGGTGCTGGTAGCGAATCTCTGAGAAGAGATGTGATGGCTACCGACCTCTGAACTGTGTTACAATGAGGCTCTAGGTCCTATTTATTGTTGAGAAACAATGTAGAATATGAAACGTCCAAAAACCTAACCGTAGGAGATGAAGCGCCAAAACTGTGGGCCCCCGTTTGGGTAAATTGGTGGTTCAACTTCCCGAGGGCATAACTTTGGCACCCGATCTCCGTTTGACGCGTTCAATAGCTCGTTAGAAATATCTATCCGAGGACTTCAATTTTTGAACGAGCAACATCGGTCCATGGACCCATGGTGCTCTCTGTTTTCCCAAAAAACGTCGTTTAGGGCCTCAAAACGGCTCCGGAAGTTCAGGACCCGAAAAACTGCTAAAATAGTAAGTTTTTTTGCAACTTGAAAACAAAAAGAACTGATTGTGGGGGTTCAAATGGAATAGGTGGGTGGCCACCAATATCCACGTGGATCATTAAGCCCCCAAAACGGCTCCGAGAGTGGAGGACCCGAAAACCTGCTAAAAATAGTAAGTCGTGCTGAATGTGAAAAGCTGCAAGAATTGATGGTGCTGGTCCAAATGGAATAGGTGGGTGGCCAACGATATCCATTGGATCATTCCTCCATCCTTAGGAAGCAGTGGTCCCCATTTCGTTGAGATCCTCCATGAGATGAGGCAAATTCTGTTGAACTGAGTATTAGATGTGTTGAAGATGTCATGGACCTGCAGGTGGAAATGTTGGATGCGTTTAGTATATTTGGTTTCTTTATCAGCCTCATACAATACATGTTTGGATTCTGTATGTGTAGTTTTAGGATGTATGGCAACATCAGGTGGTGGTGCATTGGGAGTCATATCAATGGAGTGCTTGTCCTGACAGTGTAGAGAAACCTCTATGAGTGAGGAGAAATTGTCATCGTATTCCTCCATGACTTTTTCCATCTGCTGTAGCTGTGAAAGGGAGCCCTGTTTCGAGGTTGTGGTCACAATATTCTTCTTTCCATGTGAGTGAGTCGTAAGGAAAATGAATTTCCTGGTCTGGGAAACAATCTTACTGCGTTGTTTTGCAGTAGTCAAAGAGATGGTAGAGGCGGCATTACCTCCGGCATCTCATAAAATTTATTTCCCAAAGTAATAATAACAGCACGAGGCCTAGACTCATACACAGCATGTCGCCTCCACAAGTATGGTTGGCCCAATAATACATCAGCTACATCAAGAGGAGCAACATCACACAATACCCCATCCGTGAATGGCTTGATACTGTATGGAAGTCGGCACTGCTGGCGGATGCGGAGATCTCTCCCTGGGTGGAGCCACCCGATGGTATACGGCTGCGGGTGTGCTATGGTTGGTAGGTCGAGCCGCTTCACGACGTCTGCTGAAATGAGGTTCTTTTGGCTTCCGCTATCGACGAGAAACTGCAGCGGAGAACCCTTCACCCACATCTGCGACTAGAAGAGGCGCTCCCCCTCCTCTGGATCCTCTGGACCCTCCTTCTGGATCTTGGTGGTGGCAACAATGGCACTGGGATCCGCATCAATGATCTTCTTCCCTTTGTCATTGCCTTTGTCTGGTTCTAACTCAGGATCAGAAAATGCATCTGATTCAGGTGCCTTTAGTTCAGCGACCAAAGACTGTTTGGCCCGACACTCGTTTGTGTTGTGAGTGGGGCTGTTATGAAATTCACACCACTTCCCTATGTCCTTCTTTGGATTTTTGGTGTTGTTCTGAGTCGCATTGCTTTGGCCTTGCTCCTTGTTCTTCGGTTCGGGGGCACCTTTCGGATTCGCAGATCTAAAGTCTCGCTTCTTCTGCTTAAATTTCTGCTCGATCTTGGCGGCATAGCGATATGCCATGCCAAGGAATGTAATGTCGAGGAACTCCATTTCCTCCTGAATGTGTTTGTGCAAACAACCGTGGTACTTGAGCACCAAATGTCTCTCTGAATATTTAATACCCAAATTTGTGCGCAGGGTATGGAACAGATTCGTCAGTTTGTGCACATCTGGATCCTTTTGTTGCCACAACGAGGTCCATTGGATGTATTTGTCCTCATAGCTCCCCACGGGGTAATATTGTTCCTTGATGCCGTCTCGGAATGAATTCCAAGTGGGTGTGGTCGAGAACAGAGAGGGTTCCCCTTCGCCCTCTTGCTCACGGTAGGTTTCCCACCAGTCTTTGACATGGGGGGCGGCTTTGAGGAGTGCAAAAATAATCTTTTCTCGGTCAGAGAAGTCATGGACCGAGAAATACCCTTCGAACAAATTTAACCATCTGTCTACAGCGTCTGCATCTATTTTTCCTTCAAATATAGGAATGTCAAAGTTTACCTGTACCTTGAAGGGAGTGGCGCCTCCAGAGTGGTTGTTGGATGCAGATGCGCCATATGTGGGAAGTTGTTGAAGGATTTGAGCAAAGTTATCCATCATCGCGTTCCTTTGTTTCTCGAGGGCCTCCTCGAGTAGTATTTTGATAGGATCTCCTGCTCCCTCGTCTTTCTTTTCTTCCGCCATGGGAGGTCGTCGAGGTTTGTGAGGTTGATCTTGCAAGGGTTCAACCAGATTGAGCCCTAACTCTTTATACCCTGACCGCGTTGGGGACATGCAAAGAAAAACAAAGAAAGAGCAGACCCGCTCTGATACAATAGTAAGCTGCTCTGATACAATGTAAACCCAAGAGACCTTTCAAACCTCACTGTAGCCCACAAATATCCCTCTCTCAGAAGAGGGCTCCAATTTAGCCCTCTCCTCTAAAGGAATATAGATAAAAAGTTGATCCAGGTGGATATCGGTGGCCTCCCACCTATTCCATTTGGACCCGCAGCATCAATTCTTTCAGTTTTTCAGCTTCAGCACAGCTTACTATTTATAGCAGGTTTTCGGGTCCTGCACACCCGGAGCCGTTTTGGGGCATTAATAATCCGTGTGGATATGTGGCCACCCATCGAGTCCATTTGAACCCCCACCATCAGTTATTTCAGTTTGTAAGTTTCGGCACAACTTACTATTTTTAGCATTTTTTCGGGTCTTAAACTTCCGGAGCCGTTTTGAGGCCCTAAACGACGTTTTTTGCGAAAACGGAGAGCAACATGGGTCCACGAACCGATGTTGCTCGTTCAAAAATTGTACTCCTCGGATAGATCTTTCTAACGAGCTATTGAGCGCGTCAAACGGAGATCGGATGCCAAAGTTACGTCCCCAGGAAGTTGAACCACCAATTTACCCAAATGGGGCCCACAGTTTTGGCGCTTCATCTCCTACGATTAGGGTTTTGGACGTTTCAGGTTCTTCATTGTGTCCCAACAATAAATAGGCCCTCGAGCCTCATTGTAATACAGTTCAGGGGGCTGGGAGCCGATACATCTCTTCTCAGAGATAAGCGCTACCAGTGCCCTAGCTCACTTGTTCTGATCATGCCTATATTGTAATACAGTTCAGGGGGCTGGGAGCCGATACATCTCTTCTCAGAGATAAGCGCTACCAGTTCCCTAGCTCGCCGCATCTCCATCATGTCTGCATTGTAACACAGTTCAGGGGCTGGTAGCCGCCACATCTCTTCTCGTGGACACACGCGCACCATAGCTCTTTTATTTCCATTATGTCCGTAATAGTTCGCACGCCATCTCTTCTCAGAGATACGCTACCAGCGCCATAGCTTGTTGCCATTATGTTTGTAAGCTTATTTCAGTCATTCGTTTATTAATAAATTGAAGCATTATTTCCGCTGCATCTCTGTATCTATGGTTATATCTGTATTCTATTGCGTTCCTGCATAAATCTGGATCAGTGGTATCAGAGGGGGTCTGCTCTTTCTCTGTTTTTCTCTTCATGTCCCCAACACGGCCAGGGTATAAGGAGTTCAACCTCGTAACCCCGACGACCCCCCATGGCTAAAGGAAAGAAAGATGAGGGAGTAGGAGATCCTATCAAAATCTTGCTCGAGGATGCCCTCGAGAAACAGAGGAACGTGATGATGGACAATTTTTTTTTCAGATCCTTCAATGGCTACCCACCGGTGGCACATCTAAATCCGCACATCCGCCAACAGGTCCGCGACATCCCGGACAAATCCGACACCAAGTTTAGCAAAATTCCCCCCCATGGAGGAGGAAATTTCTAACGCAATGGAGACCCATTGCTTCCTAAGGAGGGAGGAATGATCTGTGTGGATATCTGGCATCTCCCACCCATTCCATCTTGACGGCAAGATCACCCTTCCAAACTTTTCAAATTTTCAAAGATAGCCATTATTTATAGCAAGTGCTCGGTTCATACTGTGAAAGCCGCTTTGGGCATTACACCACAGTGGGATAATAAGGCTGCCCATCGGTCCATTTGAATCCCCACCACGCTATTCTTACTTGTGTTTCCGCACAACTCACTATTTTAGCAGCTTTTCGGGTCTTAGTCTTCGGAGTCGTTTTGGAGGCTCCAACACGCTTTGGGAAATGAAGAGTAACATATCCAAGAACCGACAGTTAGCTCATTCAACAGTGTACTGATAGATCTTTTTAACGAGGTATGGTACGCGTCAAACGGAGATCGTATGCCAAAGTTACGCCCCTGGGAAGTTGAAACACCAATTTACCCAAACGGGGCCCATAGTTTTGGCGCTTCATCTCCTATGGTTAGGGTTTTGGCTGTTTAGGATTTCCCATTGTTTCTAAATAATAAATAGGCCCTCAAGCCTCATTGTAATATTACCAGGGGCCGGAGCCGATACATCTCTTCTCAGAGATAAGCGCTACCAGTGCCCTAGCTCACTTGTTCTGATCATGCCTATATTGTAATACAGTTCAGGGGGCTGGGAGCCGATACATCTCTTCTCAGAGATAAGTGCTACCAGTTCCCTAGCTCGCCGCATCTCCATCATGTCTGCATTGTAACACAGTTCAGGGGCTGGTAGCCGCCACATCTCTTCTCAGGGATACGCTGCAAGTACCATAGCTCTTTTATTTCCATTATGTCTGTAATAGGCCTGCGAGCCTTAATGTAACACAGTTCAAAGGCCTGCGTACACTACATCTCTTCTCAGAGATACGCTACCAGCGCCCTAGCTTGTTTCCATTATGTTTGTAAGCTTATTGCAGTCATTATTTTATTAATAAAATGAAGCATTAATATATATATACCCCCCCCCCCCCCCCCCCCCCCCCCCCCCGCCGTATCTCTCGCATTCATGGTTATATCTGTATTCTGTTGCGTTCCTGCTTAAAATCCGGATCAGTGGTATCAGAGCAGGTCTGCTCTTTCTCTATTTTTCTCTTCATGTCCCCAACGCGTGAAAGGGAGCCCTGTTTCGAGGTTGTGGCCACAATATTCTTCTTTCCCTGTGAGTGAGTCGTAAGGAAAATGAATTTCTTGGTCTGGGAAACAATCTTACTGCGTTGTTTTGCAGTAGTCAAAGAGATGGTAGGAGGCGGTACTACCTTGGTATCCTGTACAAGTTATTTCCCAAGGTAATCATAACAACACGAGGCCTAGACTCATACACATCATGTCGCCTCCACAAGTATGGTTGGCCCAATAATACATCAGCTACATCAAGAGGAGCAACATCACACAATACCTCATCCGTGAATGGCTTGATACTGTATGGAAGTCGGCACGGCTGGCGGATGCGGAGATCTCTCCCTGGGTGGAGCCACCCAATGGTATACGGTTGCGGGTGTGCTATGGTTGGTAGGCCGAGCCGCTTCACGACGTCTGCTGAAATGAGGTCCTTTTGGCTTCCGCTATCGACGAGAAACTGCAGCGGAGAACCCTTCACCCACATCTGCGACTGGAAGAGGCGCTCCCCCTCCTCTGGATCCTCTGGACCCTCCTTCCGGATCTTGGTGGTGGCAACAATGGCACTGGGATCCGCATCAATGATCTGCTTCCCTTTGTCATTGCCTTTGTCTGGTTCTAACTCAGGATCAGAAAATGCATCTGATTCGGGTGCCTTTAGTTCACCCACCAAAGACTGTTTTGCCCGACACTCGTTTGTGCTGTGAGTGGGGCTGTTATGAAATTCACACCACTTCCCTGTGTCCTTCTTTGGATTTGTGGTGTTGTTCTGAGTCGCATTGCTTTGGCCTTGCCCCTTGTTCTTCGGTTCGAGGGCACCTTTCGGATTCGCAGATCCAAAGTCTCGCTTTTTTCTGCTTAAATTTCTGCTCGATCTTGGCAGCATAGCGATATGTCGTGCCAAGCGATGTAATGTCGAGGAACTCCATTTCCTCCTGAATGTGTTTGTGCAGACAGCCGCGGTACTTGAGCACCAAATGTCTCTCTGAATCTTTAATACCCAACTTTGTGCGCAGGGTATGGAACAGATTCGTCAGTTCGTGCACATCTTGATCCTTTTGTTGTCGCAGCGTGGTCCATTGGATGTATTTGTCCTCATAGCTCCCCACAAGGTAATATTGTTCCTTGATGCCGTCTCGGAACGAATTCCAAGTGGGTGTGGTCGAGAACACAGAGGGTTCCCCTTCGCCCTCTTGCTCACGGTAGGTTTCCCACCAGTCTTTGACATGGGGGGCGACTTTGAGGAGTGCAAAAATAATCTTTTTTAACGTAGTAAATATGGACCCAGAACAATTTTCCAACCACCTAACCATCCGTTCAATAAATGTCCATCTATTTTTCCATCAAATATAGGAATGTCAAAGCTAATTGCACCAGCGTGGCGCTCGTAGTGGCTGTTGGATGTAGATGCGCCATAGGTGGGCAGTCGTTGAAGGATCTGAGCAAAGTTATCCATCATCGCGTTCCTTTGTTTCTTGAGGGCCTCCTCGAGCAATATTTTGATAGGATCTCCTGCTCCCTTGTCTTTATTTTCTTCCGCCATGGGAGGTCATTGGGGTTTGCGAGGCTGATCTTGCAAGGGTTCAACGAGATCGAGCCCTAACTCCTTATACCCTGACCGCGTTGGGGACATGCAAAGAAAAACAAAGAAAGAGCAAACCGCTCTGATACCACTGATCCGGATTTATGCAGGAACGCAACAAAATATAGAAATAACCATGAACATAGCGATGCAGCGGAAATAATGCTTCATTTCATTAATATCAAATAACAGAAATATGCTTACAAGCATAATGGAAAATAAAATAGCTAGGGTGCTGGTAGCGAATCTTTGAGAAGAGATGTGATGGCTACCGACCTCTGAACTGTGTTACAATGAGGCTCAAGGGCCTATTTATTGTTGAGAAACAATGTAGAATCTGAAACGTCCAAAAACCTAACCGTAGGAGATGAGGCGCCAAAACTATGGGCGCCCGTTTGGGTAAATTGGTGGTTCAACTTCCTGGGGGCATAACTTTGGCACCCGATCTCCGTTTGACGCGCTCAATAGCTCGTTAGAAAGATCTATCCGAGGAATTCAATTTTTTAACAAGCAACATCGGTCCATGGACCCATGTTGCTCTCCATTTTCCCAAAAAATGTCGTTTAGGGCCTCAAAACGGCTCCGGAAGTTCAGGACCCGAAAAACTGCTAAAAATAGTAAGTTTTGTTGCAACTTGAAAATTGAAAGAACTGAAGATGGGGGTTCAAATGGAATAGGTGGGTGGCCACCAATATCCACTTGGATCATTAAGCCCCCAAAACGGCTTCGAGAGTGGAGGACCCGAAAACCTGCTAAAAATAGTAAGTTTTGTTGAATGTGAAAAGCTGCAAGAATTGATGGTGCTGGTCTAAATGGAATAGGTGGGTGGCCACTGATATCCACCTGGATCATTCCTCGTGGACTTCAATTTTTGAATGAGCAACATCGGTCCATGGACCCATGTTGCTCTTTGTTTTCCCAAAAAAACGTCGTTTAGGGCCTCAAAACGGCTCCGGAAGTTTAAGACCCGAAAAACTGCTAAAAATAGGAATTTGTGCTGAAACTTACAAACTGAAATAACTGATGGTGGGGGTTCAAATGGACTCGATGGGTGGCCACCAATATCCACCTGGATTATTAATGCCCCAAAACGGCTCCGGGTGCGCAGGACCCGAAAACCTGCTATAAATAGTAAGTTGTGCTGAAGCTGAAAAAATGAAAGAATTGATGCTGCGGGTCCAAATGGAATAGGTGGGAGGCCACCGATATCCACCTGGATCATTCCTCCCTCCTTAGGAAGCAATGGTCTCCATTGCGTTAAGTTCCTCCATGGGGGGGAAAATTTTGCTGAACTTAGTGTTGGATTTAGATGTGCCACCGGTGGGCAGCCATTGAAGGATCTGAAAATATATATATATATATATATATATATATATATATATATATATTTCCATCATCGCGTTCCTCTGTTTCTCGAGGGCATCCTCGAGCAAGATTTTGATAGGATCTCCTGCTCCCTCGTCTTTCTTTCCTTCCGCCATGGGGGGTCGTCGAGGTTGTGAGGTTGAACTCCTTATACCATGGCCGCATTGGAGACATGAAGAGAAAAACAGAGAAAGAGCAGACCCGCTCTGATACCACTGATCCAGATTTTATGCAGGAACGCAACAGAATTCATATATAACCATAGATACAGAGATGCAGCGGAAATAATGCTTCATTTTATTAATAAAAGAATGACTGCAATAAGCTTACAAACATAATGGAAAGAAGCTAGGGCGCTGGTAGCATATCTCTGAGAAGAGATGTAGCGTATGCAGGCCTCTGAACTGTGTTACATTGAGGCTCGCAGGCCTATTACAAACATAATGGAAATAGATGAGCTAGGTACTGGCAGCGTATCCTTGAGAAGAGATGTGGCGGCTACCAGCCCCTGAACTGTGTTACATTAAGACATAATGGAAATATGGCGAGCTAGGGTACTGGTAGCGCTTATCTCTGAGAAGAGATGTATTGGCTCCCAGCCCCCTGAACTATCTTACAATGAGGCTCGAGGGCCTATTTATTGTTGAGAAACAATGTAGAATCCGAAACGTCCAAAACCCTAACCGTAGGAGATGAAGCGCCAAAATTGTGGGCCCCGTTTGGGTAAATTGGTGGTTCAACTTCTCGGGGACGTAACTTTGGCATCCGATCTCCGTTTGATGCACTCAATAGCTTGTTAGAAAGATCTGTCCAAGGAGTACAACTTTTGAACGAGCAACATTGGTCCATGGACCCAAGTTCCTCTCTGTTTTCCCAAAAAACGTCGTTTAGGGCCTCAAAACGGCTCCGGAAGTTTAAGACCCGAAAAAATGCTAAAAATAGTAAGTTGTGCTGAAACTTACAAACTGAAATAACTGATGGTGGGGGTTCAAATGGACTCGATGGGTGGCCACCAATATCCACCTGGATTATTAATGCCCCAAAACGGCTCCGGGTGTGCAGGACCCGAAAACCTGCTATAAATAGTAAGCTGTGCTGAAGCTGAAAAACTGAAAGAATTGATGTTGCGGGTCCAAATGGAATAGGTGGGAGGCCGCCTCGATTGCTCCACCATCGATTCGAATTTCTGAATGCAACAGAACATAGAAATAACCATAAACATAGAGATGCAAAGGAAATAATGCGTCATTTCATTAATATCAAATAACAAAATATGCTTACGTACATACGAGAAATAAAATAGCTAGGGTGTCGGTAGCGAATCTCCGAGGCTGGTAGCGAATCTCTGGGAAGAGATGTGGTGGCTACAGACCTCTGAATTGTGTTACAATGAGGCTCGAGGGCCTATTTATTGTTGAGAAACAATGTAGAATTTCAAACGTCCAAAAACCTAACCGTAGGAGATGAGGCGCCAAAACTGTGGGCGCCCGTTTGGGTAAATTGGTGGTTCAACTTCCCGGGGGCATAACTTTGGCACCCGATCTCCGTTTGACGCGTTCAATAGCTCGTTATAAAGATCTATCCGAGGAATTCAATTTTTGAATGAGAAACATCAGTCTGTGGACCCATGTTGCTCTCAGTTTTCCCAAAAAATGTCGTTTAGGGCCTCAAAACGGCTCCGGAAGTTCAGGACCCGAAAAACTGCTAAAAATAGTAAGTTTTGTTGCAACTTGGAAATTGAAAGAACTGAATATGGGGGTTCAAATGGAATAGGTGGGCAGCACCAATATCCACCTAGATCATTAAGCCCCCAAAACGACTCGGTGGAACTCGAGAAACTTTGCTAAAAATAGTAGTTGTCTTTGAATCCAAAGTTGCAGGGTGTTGGTCTTTGGTCCAAATGGACTAGGTGGGTGGCCACCGATATCCACCTGGATCATTCCTCCCTCCTTAGGAAGCAATGGTCCCCATTGCGTTGAGATCCTCCATGAGATGAGGCAAATTATGTTGAACTGAGTATTAGATGTGTTGAAGATGTCATGGACCTGCGGGTGGACATGCTGGATGCGTTTAGTAAATTTGGTTTCTTTATCAGCCTCATACAGTACATGTTTGGATTCTGTATGTGTAGTTGCAGGATGTATGGAAACATCGGGTGGTGGTGCATTGGGAGTCGGATCAATGGAGTGCTTGTCCTGACAGTGTAGAGGAACCTCTATGAGTGAGGAGAGGTGTCATTCCACAAGGTGTCATCGTATTCCTCCGCGACTTTGTCCATCTGCTACGATCGTGAAAGGGAATTTTTGTTTTTGGGGTTGTGGCCACAATGTTCTTCTTTCACATGAGTGATAAGTGATGGTAAGGAAAATGAATTTCACTGATGCAGGAAACAATCTTCTCTTTAACCTTGTTTTTACGATCAAAGAGATGACAGGAGGCGATACTACCTCTGGTATCCTGTACAAGTTATTTCCCAAAGTAATAATAACAGCACGAGGCCTAGACTCATACACGGCATGTCGCCTCCACAAGTATGGTTGGCCCAATAATACATCAGCTACATCAAGAGGAGCAACATCACACAATACCTCATCCGTGAATGGCTTGATACTATATGGAAGTCGGCACTGCTGGCGGATGCAGAGATCTCTCCCTGGGTGGAGCCACCCGATGGTATACGGCTGTGGGTGTGCTATGGTTGGTAGGCCGAGCCGCTTCACGACCTCTGCTGAAATGAGGTTCTTTTGGCTTCCGCTATCGACGAGAAACTGCAGCGGAGAACCCTTCACCCACATCTGCGACTGGAAGAGGCGCTCCCCCTCCTCTGGATCCTCTGGACCCTCCTTCTGGATCTTGGTGGTGACAACAATGGCACTAGGATCCGCATCAATGATCTGCTTCCCTTTGTCATTGCCTTTGTCTGGTTCTAACTCAGGATCAGAAAATGCATCTGATTCGGGTGCCTTTAGTTCAGCCACCAAAGACGATTTGGCCCGACACTCGTTTGTGCTGTGAGTGGGGCTGTTATGAAATTCACACCACTTCCCTGTGTCCTTCTTTGGATTTTTAGTGTTGTTCTGAGTCACATTGCTTTGGCCTTGCCCCTTGTTCTTCGGTTCGGGGGCACCTTTCGGATTCGCAGATCCAAAGTCTCACTTCTTCTGCTTAAATTTATGCTCGATCTTGGCGGCATAGCGATATGCCGTGCCAAGCGATGTAATTTCGAGGAACTCCATTTCCTCCTGAATGTGTTTGTGCAGACAGCCGCGGTACTTGAGCACCAAATGTCTCTCTGAATCTTTAATACCCAACTTTGTGCGCAGGGTATGGAACAGATTTGTTAGTTCGTGCACATCTTGATCCTTTTGTTGCCGCAGCATGGTCCATTGGATGTATTTGTCCTCATAGCTCCCCACGGGGTAATATTGTTCCTTGATGTTGTCTCGGAACGAATTCCAAGTGGGTGTGGTCGAGAACAGCGAGGGTTCCCCTTCGCCCTCTTGCTCACGATAGGTTTCCCACCAGTCTTTGACATGGGGGGCGGCTTTGAGGAGTGCAAAAATAATCTTTTCTCGGTCAGAGAAGTCATGGACCGAGAAATACCCTTCCAACAAATTTAACCATCTATCTACAGCGTCTGCATCTATTTTTCCTTCAAACATAGGAATGTCAAAGTTTACCTGTACCTTGAAGGGAGTGGCGCCTCCAGAGTGGCTGTTGGATGTAGATGCGTCATATGTGGGCAGTCATTGAAGGATTTGAGCAAATTTATCCATCATCGCGTTCCTTTGTTTCTCGAGGGCCTCCTCGAGCAGTATTTTGATAGGATCTCCTGCTCCCTCGTCTTTCTTTTCTTCCGCCATGGGAGGTCATCGGGGTTTGCGAGGCTGATCTTGCAAGGGTTCAACCAGATCGAGCCCTAACTCCTTATACCCTGACTGCGTTGGGGACATGCAAAGAAAAACAAAGAAAGAGCAGACCCACTCTGATACCACTGATCCGGATTTTATGCAGGAACGCAACAAAATTCAGATATAACCATAGATACAGAGATGCAGCAGAAATAATGATTCATTTTATTAATAAAAGAATGACTGCAATAAGCTTACAAACATAATGGAAAGAAGCTAGGGCGCTGGTAGCGTATCTCTGAGAAGAGATGTAGCGTACGCAGGCCTCTGACGAAAGGCCCCCGTGTTACATTGAGGCTCGCCGGGCCCTATTACGGACATAATGAACAGATGGGCTAGAGTGCGCGGGTGTCCTTTGAGAAGAGATGTGGCGAGCTACCAGCCCTTGAACTGTGTTACAATGCAGACATGATGGAGATGTGGCGAGCTAGGGCACTGGTAGCGCTTATCTCCGAGAAGAGATGTATCGGCTCCCAGCCCCTTGAACTATCTTACAATGAGGCTCGAGGGCCTATTTATTGTTGAGAAACAATGTAGAATCCGAAACGTCCAAAACCCTAACCGTAGGAGATGAAGCGCCAAAACTGTGGGTCCCGTTTGGGTAAATTGGTGGTTCAACTTCCCAGGGGCGTAACTTTGGCATCCGATCTCCGTTTGACGCGCTCAATAGCTCGTTAGAAAGATCTATCCAAGGAATTCAATTTTTGAACGAGCAACATCGGTCCATGGACCCATGTTGCTCTCTGTTTTCCCAAAAAAATGTCGTTTAGGGCCTCAAAACGGCTCTGGAAGTTCAAGACCCGAAAAACTGCTAAAAATAGTAAGTTTTGTTGCAACTTGAAAATTGAAAGAACTGAAGATGGGGGTTCAAATGGAATAGGTGGGTGGCCACCAATATCCACCTGGATCATTAAGCCCCCAAAACGGCTCCGAGAGTGGAGGATTCGAAAACCTGCTAAAAATAGTAAGTTGTGATGAATGTGAAAAGCTGCAAGAATTGATGGTGCTGGTCCAAATGGAATAGGTGGGTGGCCACCGATATCCACCTGGATCATTAATGGGTGTTGAAATATTTTTAGGGGCCATTTTAGAATCTAATACTGATATATATTCTACAATATGCCCTTGGAATCAATTCAACTTGATTCTTCAAACAAGACTTATGCAATTCGGGAAAAAAAAATACACACCTTTTACTTTCTTTTGAGGAGCTCTATATTGAAATTGAATTATCTCTGTAATTGTAGATCCTCAATAACTGAAATTTGGCCTTGTAGTATCCCTTTGAATTTTCTTTCAAATGACACAGGTCTAACCTGATTTATATTCTTCAAGGCAAAGTTATGTTCAATCTCCCACAATGACCCAATTAATGACTAGTTCAGTAGAGCAAACTTGTATGACTTGCCACGTGTCAACGTTTCCTCCTTTGGCTCTAAAATTGATAGACACGAAACTATAGTCTGTGTGCTTGCGACCACTTTTTACAACATTCCAATCCGATGCTCAAAGAGAGAGTTATGAATATTTTCCCACAATAACCTCTTTGAGATGAAATTCTAGAGCTTGAAAAAGACCTAACTTCCACAGATCATATGTCCGAAAATATTTCAAACTGAGCTTTGAACTTATGTGACGATGTTCCTTAGGATTTCAGCTTCGTTCTCTAAACATTTCAGCTTCTGAAACTTCGTAGAAAAAATGGTATAGCACAAATACCGCGATGACCTGTTTAGGTTAAATTCAGGAGCCTACAAAAAGCCCTAACTTCCACAGATCATATACCCGAAAGTATTGTGAAAAAAGCTCTAAAAATTTTCGACGATGTTCCTCAGGATTTTTACTTCACACTTTAAAATTTTTAGCTTCTGAAACTTCATAGAAAAAAAATTATAGCGAAAATTCCATGATGACCGGTTTGGAGCAGTGAAAACCATAGAATCCAAAGCTCGGATACCAAATGTTGTGAAACCAGCTCCAAAAATAGAAGAAAAGAGATATCAATGCCTTATAAATAAGCCACATCGAGGGGGAAACCTCCAATACATTACATGACTGAAAAATTCTTGGATGATACAAATTACAAAACCTCCTTTCTATATATAGGAGTCCATGGGGCCACAATGTAATCCTAACGACCTAACAATAATAATTTAAGAGCGCAATAATAAAAATATGGGGGTTACAACGGTACAATAATAAAAATAACAAGGTTACACTAACAACAATAAGGGACTATAATAGTAATATAGGGACCTAACAGAGAGATCCACCACTATGGTTAGTGTTGGAAATGTTGTCATTGACGGCAAAGGAGATAAAAAAAAGGGAGCACCTGAAATAGCAACAAAGCAGTGAGGTAGCAGAGACAAGCAGTGGATTAGTGGGCTCAGAACTGCATAGGCTGCATAGGACTGTAGAACAGAGAAGAAGGGCCAATCGATTGAAGATCTGGCCACTAGAAAGTTGTAAGCACTCCACTGTATAATGAAGATTTGTTTCAGCGTTAACGTGCATTTGTCAAGTTGAGTTCTGTGCAAATTTTGTATTGAGAATCTACTTGTATTTTTAGTAATGTGAATGTGTTCCTGATGAATCCTTGTGACCAATATGAACCTCTATGACTGGGTTATGTGTGGATACGCTGTTGAACCCTCAGTGGAACACAAATTGACTATGTGGAATGTATGAGCCATGTGAGCTCTGTGGAATTAGATTTATTGTGATCCTACGTGGGATTGGAATAAATTGATGTTACTGAAAGGCATTGATTATGCTTAGCCATACCTGTAGTTACCAGCATGGTAAATTGCGGTGGAATATTGTGTTGAAAGGCTTCGTCTCTGTCTTTCGAAACTTGTATAGAAGTTTAACTGGATGCTCCATGCTCCAGAACCAAGGCGATAATATGGTGTAATTGTATAAACTCCTGAAGGCTCATAGTTATATACCTCTGTGTAATGGCACAATTCTCGTTGTATGCTTCTGTGTAAGTATGGAAGGTCTAATGATGATGTGGTATTGATTATTCTATGAGTCTCGGTGTTGACTGTATGATAGAACCCTTTTAAATAATAAAGGCGGAACCTTGTACGAGACCGGAACCGAGACCGGGTGAAAAGTGAAGGCGGTTTCTGGGTTTCATCGCACCGCTTTTGCGGAGCGAGCAATATTTTCAAATTCGGAGCGATTCCATTGAGTGTTCGATACGTGGCATCCGACGAAGTTCCAAAATCATCGTTCAATGTGTGTCATCGCGCATTAACTATCAACCAAAGATGCGGAGCGATATTGACACAAGCTGTCGATCTGGAGGGAAGCGATTTGACGGTGTTGGGAAGATGCGGGAAGGTTAACTTAAGGTATGGGTGTGTGTATTTGATTGATTCCGTCGACTGTATGGTGGGGCCCATGCATACGAATGTGTTGATTATTGTTAAGATTTGTGGATTTATTAATCTTTGGGGTCATAGTTATAACGTTCGAACATTTAGTTATGAGGTGTGAAGGAAGCCCCCGAAATGAAATAATAACTGTCGGGTTTATTTAAATATCAAAGGTATTGGGTCACATGAGGGTTTTCTATTATATCATTTGGTACTAAGCCTATCAACACATTTCTTAATCTAATTATATGAATTCGATAATTGAACCTGAAGGAAGGATCAAGAAGGCTCCCTTATTGAATTAATAGAACGAACCACGATATTGAACTATTCAAATTATGGGTTGGTTGGGAAAATAATTTTGAATTTATTTCACACAAAGGTTGAAATTTATTATAAAGATCGAAGGTTGACCCTAATTCTTACAAGTACATTGATAAATATTCAGCATGCAAAGGTGGCCACTGCAGAAATTAAAAGTATTGAAATTGCCCAGCAGTGATATTAAAATACAGTTATATGTACAACTGTTATACAACTGCAATGAAGAAGAGAGCCTACAAGAACGAAAGAGAGAGAAACAGTAGCAGAAAAGACAAATCTAGTCAAGCCAAAATCCAGAAAAGAAGCTGAGTGAAATTGAAGTGTCTAACTGAAAATATGAATGTAAATGTTCTAATTAAATTTTTTATTGTTTGTGATGCATTGGCAAGTATCCTAAGGAAAAGAAAAATCCCACTGTAGCATGGAAATTTGTACATATCATTATAATTTTAAATTGAGTTGGATAAAGGAATGAGAAGACAGAAGCCAAAGAGTCATGACTGTGCACTCAAAATTCCTTGTGAAATACAAACAGTCATGTGAGGAACTCTATAAATAATATCAACTGGATATGCATAAGGGAGGTTAGAGAGAGTAAATATAGAGAAGGTAGAGTATAGAAGAGACAGGCAGAGAAGATTAAGAAAAGAAAAGCAGAAAGAGAAGCTACAGAACATAGCTGATATCTGAGGTAAATCAGCAAACATTCAGTTTGATAAATTGAGGAAGTTGGAGCTTCCCTATCAAGTTGCAGCTTGATAGCTGTCTGTTGTAGCTGACTGAGGTTGGAGCCTCCTGAAGGTTGGTGCCTGCAGAAAAGTGAAGGGAGTTGGTGCTTCCTTGCAAGTTGTAGCTTGCAGAATTGAGGATTGGAGCCTCTTGTAGGTTGGTGCCTACAGAAAATAGTGGTGAGAGGGAGTTGGAGCTTGCCTTTGCATCACAACAATAATAAGATGTGATTTTCTCCCTTTATGGGTTTCCACTTATATCTGGTGTCTCTGTGCATGATGTTTATGTGTTGATCTGATTTATATCTTCTGCTTAACACCTGCTACTCTTATATTAAGTCTACTGTTATATTATTTTAATACTTGCTGCTCACATTCTAAGATTACTCACATATTAAGTTGGACATGATATGAAGGTGTAAATAAATTTTAATGAAAAGTTTTAAAATTCCATGAATGTGTTAAACTGATTCACCCCCCCCCCCCCTCAGTTTAACTAAGGGTCCAACAGTTAGGGGCCTATCCTTCACACTTTCACCTAAACTAATTAGCCACCACTTTTCCCTTAAGAGTTAATTGGGTTAAAGAAAGGATGCCAAGCACTATAGCCAAGAAAAAATTATTTCTTCCAGGAGAAGAATACATTGAGGACAAGAATGGAGTGAGGATAGAAACCCTTCCATACCCCTAAGATGAATTAGCCTTCCATATCATGAAATTCATGTCTTGTGGAGGCAGATTTATTGTAGTCTATGGGTACCATTTCAGGTTGTTGAATGAGCTTAGGTTTCAAGGAGAACTTCATCTACAATAGAGATTGAACATCTCTCATTTCCTCTTGAACTCAATAATGACATGAGAAAAAAGGTGAGGGAAAGGAAATATGAGCATTTGGCTCATCATGGCCTTATAAAGCTGATAGTGAATGATGCTCTAAGAATATTAAACCTCCTTGTATCTTGTTCCTCATTCATAGACATGGATAGGGAAGCCTTCATAGCAACCCAAATAGGACAAACCTCTGCGTCTAGTCTTAGAGAGAGGGAGGTAGAAGAAGAAGAAGAAGAGGAGGCTGAAGATGAGGAAGAAAAATAATAAATGGATGTTGAAACAGTAAACACAGTCATTAGAAATAGAGAAGGAAGAGAGCGATGGGAAGAAGGAAGAAAAGACAGAAGAGAAGAAAATATTGGACCCTATGCTAGGCAGTGATACCTCCCCTCAAGACACCAACATGTCAACAGATATAACAGATCAAGAAGTGACTACTACCCTAGCCACTTTGAGTACACCAACAAAAACAAAGAGGAAGAGGAAAACACCCATGTATTTTAGGACTAAGAAGAGCCAAATGGTGAGGCAAGGGAAGCCACAAACTCCAACCGAAAACCCTATTTCCATTGAGGAGTCACTCAAGGAAGATGATGAAATAAGGATAAAAGAAGGAAATCTTCAAGAGGTCACCTCACTTGTGAGGACCCCTGTGACCTACATAAGAAGCTATTTAGGAAGGTTGGCATCCCATACACATCTAACAACCCCCACAGACCCTCAAAAGACAAAAAAAATGGAAAAACGCAACAGAGGGTCTTCGGCAGGAAAATTAGAGTTTTCTATAGGAAAATCTATCTTTGATACAGGAAAATCTAGAATACCTAGAATAAAAAAAAAACTTGGATAAGGGAGAAAAGACAACCATGGATAGGCAAGAGGCCCAAGAAGTTGAGGAAAAATCACAAGATGAAAAGGGGGGAGAGAAAGATGACAAGGAGGAGCCCACCTCACCAAAACCTATCCTCAAAGATGTATCAGTAGTTCCAAACCCTAGCTCTTAGCCAAATCTTAGCTCCTACTACACATTTATTGAAGGGGAAATATTGATTCCTCAGAAGTTCACAGTGCCTTTATTATATCAATTAGAAGAGGAGAGAGCATGAACTCATCATTGGATGATGATTGATACAACCAAAGGTGTGCATGACATAGGGGTCATGGAGGAAAAAGTGACTGAGTTGGGAAATATTTTTCTGATTCTAGGCTTAGAGAATCCATGTTGAAAGAACAACTTCAAAAGGCCCAAATAGAGAATGCAAGATCGCATGAGAAACTTCAACAAAAAGACAAAAATATGGCCACCATGGAAGATTTGTGCATGGAGGCCATCCAACACAGATACCCATAATATTCCTATGTAGTCTACCTCAAGGCTAAGTGGCTCCTATTTCAAATAAGAACATTATCCTCTCATGGATCCTAACCCTTTCAGAACTGCAAACAATTCATTGACTTTTGCAACAAGCCAAGTATGGAATATAAGGAAAAAATGGTAGAATTCTACATGCACATTTTGGTGTTGACAGACTTGAACATTTGTTACCCTAATCATAGAATGGGAGGCATGAATTTAAAGGCAGTAGCATATTGGATGGTTAATGAGGAACCCAGAGCACAAGAAGTAAGAAGGGTCATTAGGAGAGAAAACAGGGAACCTCTACACATTAGGGAAAAACTATTCAGCCCTAGGGGAGTCATCAATAACCATCTCAAAATAAAAAAGGATGTTGCACTTGCAGAAAAGTACCTCAACATACCATCTCAATCCATGGCTCATTTTGACGATGTTTCTAGGTTGTTGGGAGATTAATGCATAATGGATAGTCAAAGGAGATGGAATAGCCTCCCTCACAGTCTTAGAAACATGGAATACCACACACTAGAGAGATTGAGAGGTGCCCTAGAAATATAACCACTATATAAGAGGGACGTGCAGGCCAGGAAGATTCAGTGGCTTGGTTTGGAACTCAGTCCACCCTTGCTGTTGGGGCTAAGTGAAGGAAAATACCAAGATGAGAAAAACATATAATGGGAGGAAGCAGAAAAGAATGATGGATTTTACCCTCCTCAAGGGACTCCGACACTTATTTCTTGGGAAGTCAGAGGGTCCATTAAAGCTTTAAAAGAAATGAAAAAGGAGGACTAATTTTCTCAGAGGATGAGCAACCATTTGGTAGTGGGGTGATGATGAGATCCATCACTAGGTATAATTGGAGGGGTTAATTGTCACCTTTTAGCCTTATTAAGTCTCTCTTCCTCACATTTAAATTATATTATGGTCTTATGTTGCTAGTGTAGATGGTGATTAAGGCTTGTCATACTTTGAATTCCTAACATGAGTTAAATGCAATATAATCACGAAGATATTGTACTTTTGATGAATATTTTGCAATTAAAGCTCAAAGTAGAAAGCAAGGAAAGATTCTAGGGGGATTTTCCACCTCCTTAACTCCCAAAGGCAGCCAAGGGATCCTTGATATTCCCTCCAATAGCTCCAAATCAAAGGCAACAAAGCAAGTGGTAGATCAAGTTCACCAAATCTCCACTTCTCTTGCAGTAAACGTGGGCACATCACCTAATTTTTAGGGATTTGTTCGTAGCTACCCTCTAGGTTAAATAGGGTTGAGCAAGAGTTCATTAGGATTTGAAATTTCAAGGAAGATAATAGACTCTTAGCTCTTGTAATAGGTTTTTGAGATTATTATGATTATGTAATGAGACTATTTTATGAAAAAAGATGAGTATTCAGATTGTCCTTTACTGATTTAGTTTTAGAGGGCTAGGATTGTGGGTTAGGGCCCAATCCATTTTCCTTAGTCTCTCTTATGTATTCATGGTTATTTTTATGTCATTGTAGCTAGTTTTCTTTAAGAGTTTTAGCTAGTTTTATTGCATTTCACTTCACTGTTTGTAGTTTGCTTCCATTTGTCTTTTGTAGTAGTTAAGGTTGCATAGATATTGGTAGAATAACAAACAAACTTAGAAATTTGTGTGACAACCCTCCCTCTCTCATCTCTTTCATTGGAGCTTGAGGAGATCAAACCTTCCCCACAGGAAAAATTTTCTCTTTAGTTTATGATTTCTTGGAAAGAATGGTTAGGTTGTTTTAGTGTCATGAACATGTCTACGATGTTGAGTTATATTTTTGTTTCAATGCTGAAGAAGGTTTTCTTTCCAAATTCAACTCATCTTTTCCATTTCCTTCATCATGAATTTGTCAATGTCTGTTGAATGAACGGGTTGTTTGTTTGCAGGTTCAACTATCGCAGCAAATGAGGACTCCACCAGCACCCTTAGATTCATTTCTCACCCATTGTCAACCTTCTTTCCATCAAATTTCCATCAACCATGCTTTTCATATTTTTCACCTTCACACCATGAGCAAACCCTAGAGGTGAAATACGAGCTTCTCAAGAGGTTCTATGCTTGTCCAAGGTATTGGCCACATTCCATTCATCTAAAAACACCTTCACTCCATCTCCGCTATGCTTTTCTCCACCATTTTTGGCCTCAGATTTCCCTCAAACTATTCCCTGTAGCAATTCGCGACGTTCCTGTAGCACTACAAGAAACCTGTAACAACACTTCCAGCAACACTGGTGGGCCTCTACTTAAGCCTAGAAACCATCATCCACCTCATACATACCTGTAAAAACCACCAAGACACCTTCAGCCTTGCACCCATGAGTTCAATCCCTTCCTAAACCACCTTATCGCTTTCTCCTCCTTATTGCAAAACAATGCATTTACAAGCACAATTAGGTCATGATTAGATGCATGAGTAAAATAATGATAGTTAAAACATGGAGTAGACAAAGTGTGTTTATCCGTTTGGCCTAGCAATGTGTGATTAGGTTAGTCTTCTTTATGAAATTTCAATTCATCAATTTACTTCATGAAATATGCCTAGTTTGCTTCCATTTCTTTCCATAGCTTAATTTGTAGATTTATTTCATTGCTGAGTAGCTAGATGTACTTTCTTGCTATAGAATAGCTATTTGATTGCTGATAGATTAATGGATTTGAATTATTTGTAGCCCTAGGTATAAATTCATAAGTGTGACCGACTTCATTTATAAGCCCTAGAAATAGTACCCTTTCATAGAGCTCAGAAGAGGATGACATGAGTAGAATGCATTTGTTGTGTATATAGCACTGTCACCTCCAAGTTTGTACGAACCCTGGGTTGATAAAGTAAATTAGAGTAGCCTATGGGAGTTGCAACATTCTTGGTGCAATACCAGGGCTCACCACAATGGTTTACCACAGTTGAACATGGTTAACCATGGTTGAGCATGCTTGACCATGGTTGATTTTCAAAGTGAGACAATATTTATCACAATGCGACATTGGACCATGCTTAATCATGGTTGATTATGATATTGAGACAATATTTATCATAGTGCGAAGTTGGACCATGGTTTAACATTTTTTAATTTATAAAACATGGTTGACCATCATTGATATTATAAACCTAGGGGAATAATAAACCCTGTGGATTGATACTAACAACCCAAGGTATTAGACATGTAAGAGGATAATATTAAACCCTAGGAATATGAACCCAAGGGATTGATATTATAAAACCAACGAAATAATAAACCCAAGGGATAAAAAACATAATCCCAAATTATATAAACCCCAAGAAAAATATTATAAAGCAGAGGAATAATATTAAACCCAAGGGATTGATATTATAAACCCAAGGGATAAAAAATATAAAACCAAAATATATAAACCCAAAGATAAATATTAAAAACCATAAAATAAACATGGTTGATCTCCATATCTTATATTTGTAAACCCAACATATTTTTAATATAAGCCAAAGTGATTAATACTAAAACTGCAAGGGATTATGAACCAAACTAAACAATATTAAGCCCAACAGACTAATATGGCTCATTCTCATATGCAGATAAATTTTTCCACATTGCAAAATTCGACTAGGGTTGACCATGACTGAATTTATAAAACATGGGTGACCATGTTTGATATTATAAAATAAAGGGAATAATAAATTCTAGGGATTAATACCAAAAATGCAAGGTATTATAAATCCAAGAGAATAATCTTAAAGCCTAGGAATATGCAGCTTTTAATTAATAAACCAAAGAGATTGATATTATAAACCTAAGATATAATTAAAACCAAGGGATAAAAATTATAAACCCAAGTTATAAAAACCTTAAAATAAACATGGTTGATTTCCATCGTTGATATTATAAACTCATGGGAATAATAAACCCCAAGGATTGATACTACAAACCCAAGGTATTAGAAACATAAGGGAATAAGATTAAACCTTAGGAATATGAACCCAGGGGATTGATATTATAAACCCAAGAGAATAATAAACCCAAGGGATAAAAAATATAAACCCAAAGTATATGAACCCCAAGATAAATATTATAAACCAAAGGAATAATATTAAACCCAACGAATTGATATTATAAACCCAAGGGAAAAACAATATAAACCCAAAGTATATAAACTGTAAGATAAATATTAGAACCCGTAAAATAAACATGGTTGACCATGTTTGGCCATGGTTGATCTCCATATCTGATATATATAAACCCAACATATTATTAATATAAACCAAAGTGATTACTACTAAAACCACAAGGGATTATGAACCCAACGGAAAAATATTAAGGCCAATAGACTAATATGGTTAATTCTCATATGGAGATAATATTCATCACATTGTGATGTTTGACCATGGTTGACCATGATTGAATTTATAAAACATGGTTGACCATGTTTGATATTATAAAAAAAATGGAATAATAAACCCTAGGATTAAGACTAAAATGTGAGGGATTATAAATCCAAGAAAATAATATTAAACCCTACGAATATGAACCCTTTGATTAATAAACCCAAGAGATTGATATTATAAAACCAAGGGATAAAAGTTATAAACCCAAGTTATATAAACCATAAAATAAATATTATAAACCCAAAAATAAACATGGTTAACCATGGTTCGAAATGGTTTATTTACATATCTGACATTGCAGGATGGTTGACCATGCTTTACCATGATTATTTTACATATGGATACAATCATTGTAATAATGTGACAACTTAAAAGCATTGATTTTAATATTCAAACAACCATTGTCACAATGCGACATTCGATGAAGGTTGACCATGCTTGACCATGACTGAAATTATAAACCAAAGGGAATAATAAACCTTGCGCATTGATATTATAGACCAAAGGGAATAATCAACCAAATGGATTAATATTACAAACCCAAGGGAATAATAAACCTTACTGATTAATACTAAAAACCCCTACAAATTATGAACCCAAGGGAATAATATTAAAACCAATAGACCAATATTCTAAACCCAAGGTATATAAACCGTAAGATAAATATCATAAACACAGAAATAAACATGCTTTCCCATCATCCATTGTCAAATTGAGACCATCCTTGTCACATGTTATAAACCAAAGTGCATCAAGAATAATAAAAAGAAGAAACATGAACCTATAAGAAAAGCACGAGGAAATGATTGAATAGAATGGAAGAATATAAAAGGCTATCAAAAAATTAAAATTCAAAGAAAATTGAAAAACAACTTAACACATCACAACATGAATGACAAGAATATTGATTTTCGTGACATTTAAACCGAAGAAAAATTAATCATTCATATATATTATTTATACATCTATTTTTATTATGTTAACATAAACAAATTGTACATTGAAAATGAGCTTTAAATACTCAACCACAACAAAACTATTTAATGTGAGCCTCTTTCAAAACACACCCAAATTAGTGACAGAAGGAACATCAATTCAATTCAGTAGGATAATGATCACGATACTTCACACTTTCCAACCAATCCATTCTTATTTTCCTCCCAAATTATCTTTGTTACAAATGATACAAGGTTTCAACATCTAATTTCATTACATGAAAGACACGAATATGCTCATCAATAAAACAAGGATGGAAATTATGTTTTATGTCTAGTCTTTTCTAAATGTAGGAAACAAAACTTATGGTTGTTGCAATTGATTTGATCGCCTTAATGTAATAGATTCCATCATTGTTTTCCATATCTACATTTCAATGACAAAAAATACAAATAAAATCAACACGTAAACAAAGAAACAAAGAAATATACAAATACACATATTTTGTTATAGTTTTATCACTTTTATATTTTATTTTCACGTGAAAATAAATTTACTCAACATGTATATAATAGCTTTAAAAACATGGATAAAAGAAAGCAAAAACATGCTTAATGTAAGCAAATAAACAACAACATCACCACCAAAAAATTAATGACCCATGCAATTTCATATTGACATGAGATTTTTCACAACATGCGAAGTTCAACTATGGTTGACCATGTTTGAATTTCATATAAGGATTCATATTTACATCCTATATTAAATATGGAATGTTTTGTACTTAAAATAATCCCCATCATCTCATATAATTCCCTAGGCTTTAAAATTTCTTGCGTTTTTAGTAATAAACCCAAGGGATTACATGTTTAAGCGTCCTTGACCATGGTTGAATTTCAAATCAAAAAAATATTTCTGATAACATGACTTTGTACCATCGTTTACCATGGTTGATTCTCATATATAAATAATATCTTTGTCAATGCAACGTAGGAACATGTTTTCCCATGATTGAAATCATAAACCATGCTTGACTGACATCGTCCAAACTTACATTGGCTAAAAAGAAAAACAATAGGTATAATACAACATCTAATATTCCCAAATGGGCAAGCAGCAATATGTGAACACAATAATGGAAAGAAAAGTGAATAAATCAACACACCATGATATGAGACAAATGTACAGCCATCTTATTAAACATATAAGCAAATAATAGGCACAAGATCTTGAGGCTCAAGTCACCCAAGCAATATAAAACAAGCCTCTACATGCAAATTATGACATCACATGCGAAATAGCTTCCATACAAATGCTCTGAGATATGACAGCGTAGTTTTAGGGCATAGACTGTTGTATAAAGATAGATCAATGTAGATCTTCTCTTATATAGCTCAAATAATGTTAGGAGTGAAGATCTACCCTCCTAGACACTTTTCCAAGAGAACCCGGGAAGGGTTTCCGGAAATGCACCCAAATACAAATGGTGATCTACAACCCTAGGACTGAAGAGTCACTCTAAAAGAGCCAGTAGATCCTCCTCTGAAGCTGCTCTCCAAAATAACACAATTCCTAGCTAAAACAATGTTGTAAATTATAGGAATAGGTTGGTATGGTGCCAAAGATCTTAAATGTGCTCAGAATCCCTCCTTGTTGATCTCCCGAGATAAGGAATCCTTCCTCCTATGAAAAACTAGCTTAGAAAGTGGGTTTCTCAACCCTCCACTGAAACACCCTCCAACACAACTCAGATCTGAACAGACACTATGTTGCAGCTAAAGACTGAAGCTTGGCCAGAATGCCAGATATGTGGAATTGATAGGTCAATACTCTCCCAAGAGGCCTCTCAAGGAAAGAGGTGGGGTTCCCAACCAGGAACACTATGTGCTAAAATGCACAAGAAATCTTAGCTAAACAACTAAAGAGAGAAAAAGTCTAAACAAACATATCAAAATAATAATCATAACATAATCAATATCGCTTTCATCCTCTTCCTTATATAAGTTATGAGTGTTCTTACCCTTGGCCCCACTCAATTAGGTCACTTCCTCCTTGAAATTAATCTCCCTCCAAAACAATGCTATTCCTCATTTAATGTCCACTCCTCTATAACAGCGTTGTTGATTTGGTCAAATTTGACCTATTCAACATGATCCAACCCATGTTCATACTCAAAGGTACTTTATTTAGCTACTTAGAAGGTCTCCTTTCACACTTGAAGTGTTTTTATTATTGCTAAGGAGATTTATGGGCCTCCCTAACCATTTATTCACCTACCTAGTGACAAAATAATCTATAATATTCCATTTAGATAAAAGCTAAATTTTAGGAATGTTAAATTCCTCCCCTCCAAAATGTTACTTGTCCTCAAGCAATTGTAAAGGTGGATAAAAATCCTTCCCTACTCCTCTTATGGCCTCCTCATCAATAGTCCCCACCATTTCTTTAGATATTCTACAATAATTTTGTCTCCCAATGGTCCCTCCCAAATGTGCAAGTTGGCCTTTGGTGGATAAACCAAATGGCTCTCATCATGAGAAAATGGAAGGTCTATATGGAAACCTTATTGTTTTCCAATGGCCTCTTCAAGGTAGGAGTAATGACAAGCATAGGGGATCTCATTCCCAATCAAAGACTCTCATCTCCATGCTATCATCCAAATGAAATGAATCACCTTCCAGCATGGTAATTCATAGAAAAGTTCCTCCCAGATTTTTATGAGAGGCATATAACAAGTGTTCCAAACAAGCATATGGCTTACCTCATAAAGAAACAAGTGATCTAATGTAGTGGCCATATCATCCCCCATACTCGCCTTGAAGCATGAGGCATAAAAAGTGTGGGAAAGGTCATTTCCAATGGACACATCCAACCAATGTGCCTTCCCTCCAATCATGTTCCCAAAAAAAATAAGAACACCATCAACATATGGAATCACAATAAAAGTCGTGCTAGCTGCCATATGTAGTAAAGGAGAAGGAAAATGGTCCCTCGTGTGCAACCAGCGCAATTTTGCTCCTAACTTCCATAGAATATGATATAACAAGTGTTCCTCCCACCACTTGTTTGCTGCCCCATTCTTCTTACATGCTTGGATAAGGTGTATTATGCTTGGTGTTAATGAAGCACACCATGAAGAATACATCATCTCCCCAAAATATTCCAGTGAATGGTCAACATCATCATTGCTCATGGCCCAAAGTAGCCCATGAAGCCAATAAGAAAGAGTGCCCCCTCTTGGAGCAATGTGCTACACATGAGTGGTAAGAAAATGCAAGTACATAGTAAATATATCATGATTCTCATAAATACAATCCTTACCATACAATTGGTGTATATAAGTGAGGTAGCTCATGGATGATCTCCCTCTCAGACCCAATGAGTAAGGAGGTAGTGATGATAACTCTTCCCAAGAGTTATGTTTCTTCTCACCCTCCAAACAATCTATGCACTTCCTCATATGAAACTAGTGGGATTGGAAATAAATATCTCATAGGATCCATGTAGTAGTTTATCCTTGAGATTTGAGTCTCTAGTCAAGTAGATCTGATCATGGAAATAAAAGACTCCATCAACCACTCTATCACTTGCCCACCAAGAACCTTGCATGTGACGAGGTTCTTGGAATATTCCACCAATATTTGGGACTCCCAATATGGATCTAGGCTTCCCAACAATGAAAACGTTGTAGAAATCTGAAATGAAGCTTTTGTCACATCACAACTCTCCTCTTTGACATGCTCAATGCCAAAGCTACATATTGGAGTATTGTTGCCCCACCTTTGTTGCCTCCCTTGCAGCTGATCTTGCCCAAGACAAGATCGATGTACATGGAGGTCAACCTCCTCTTGGAGGGAATTTCCCATCCAAAACTTCCATAGTTTTGCAAATGCATGCAAGAGTGTTAATAACCCCTTGTCATATTCAGAAATATCCCTCATGTGTAGAAGTATCATTTGTTGCTCCAAGGCTATGGAGTGGCCATTTGACACCATGCTCATGTCATTATATATTTCTGAATTATTTTTTAGTGCAAATAGCTGAGTGGGAGATAGCAATGTCCATATCAGAAAATTTCTCACTCCTCCTTTGGATCCATCAAAGGTTCTTTGCACTGTGCAAGCTCCTCTCGAGGCTCCTTCCCTAGCCAAATATATCAATACTGCACCATGTTTCATCCGAATGTGATCGAATAAAGTGCTTAAGTAGTTTGATTAGTTTGTCCTTTAGATTGATTGTTAACTGAAGAAATATTTTAAATGAAAGATGACATAAACCAACAACAAATAAATGATTAAATCACAGCAATAAACAGAGAGAAGAAGAAGCAAACAGTTGATTATGGAGTTCGTCCCTAGTGGACTACATCTCCGGGTCCACTTTCAAGTGGGTGTTTTTTATTATTAGGATTGATCTTGAGGAATTTATTTACACAGAAATGAATCAGAATGAATGTGATCGCAGGAACTTTTGGAAACTATAAAAAAAAATTACTCTCTCTCGCCTTTCTGATGCCTGTCTCTGCGCTCAATTCTAACACCCGGCGACTGAGCAATGCTGCAAACAAATTTGCCTATGTCCTGCTGAAAATGAACTTCAAAAACACTCCATTGTTCTTCATGAAGCTTTTTCATGGTTTAAATAATTCTGCATCGAACCTTCAAATGCCAAAATAGCAATTGGTTGAGCCTTTTGTGTAATAAGGCTCTTGAATCCCTTCTCCATACATGAACCTAGGGATAAAACATTTGACCTTAGTGCTATTTTAAAACAAAAAACCCATTTATAAACTATATAATAAAATATTTAACTGGGCAGCTTGCTAACCATGCAGAAGAAGTTTTATATGGCATGTGAACAACGTGGTAGACAGGAATAACACTGGCAATTACGGTTTCACCGGCAGCTTTGGCAACAACTTGTTACGTAACAACAATCCCGACGCAGTCTATCCGACGGTTCCAGTCAGCTCCGTTGGTCACGGCTACACCTGGCCGTCACGGTTTTCCCTTATCCGCCACCGCGTTCACATAGTTAAAACCCCGACGGTCTTTGCGCTGTTTTACAACTGTCGGCTTTGACTTAACCCGCCGTGATTTTTAAACTTATCACATGTAACACTTCCCGCTGCGGTTTTTATTTAACTATGCAGTTAATAAAAAAGTCTCCGCCGTGGTAACATATCTCTGCTCACATGGTTAGCCTTTTTCTGACATGGTATATGACTTGGCATGGTTTAGAACTTAGTGCTGTGGGTTTATAAACTTTAATATAAAGTTTTATATTTAATCCCAGCATCCGAATCTTATTATAAAGATTTTTGTAATGTTTTAATTTTGCACTTTAAGGTTTATAACAAAGGTTTTCGTTTATCACCATAGTATAGGTTTTTAATACCATAAGTTTTAGCACTTAGGTTTTGCATCTTAAGGTTAGAGTTTAGGACTTAGGCTTAGTTATTAGGGTTTTAGATCTAGGTTAGCTCTTTAACCATAGAGCCTTATTACACAAAAGCCAATATTTCACCATAACTTTAACCCACTTTACACCTTCTCATCACACATGATGTCCATAACACTAAAGGAGCTTTCACTAGCGAGACTGAACTCTGATCAATTTGAGGATGACACTGACGAAACTGGTGGATTGGAGACTGAACTGGACATCGATTGTACTTGGAACATTGTCGATCTGTACTGATCAAGATCCTCCTAGATCAATGTTGAGAGAACTCTGTATTCATCCTCCAATCAAGGGGTCTCCCTGGTGGAATGCCTCCATGTAAAGAGACATCAAAATCTGAAGTAGACTGTATAAGTGAGTGGACTAGTTTGTCCCTCCCTTCACTATATAAATTAGTCTCTTTCTGTATATAAACCCATTGAAATGAACAAGGGTGCATGCTCCCCATCCTTTGATGATGATCCACCTTTTCTTCTCCTCCTTTGATCAAGGTGTTACTACCCATCATTGTTGTCACATGATGCTCCTTGGGAACCTTTTGCAAAGATGCAAAAGCTCCTCCACTTGAAGCAATAGCTTCATGCCCATCCCCATGCGGTGATGGTTCTCCTTTTGAAGTGACAACACTGTTACTTCTTTTCTGATCTTCCTCCTCAATAATAGTTGAGAATACCTCATCAACAATGAGAGACCCTAGATCTTGGTCTACCCTTGAAGGAGGAATATTCATGTCTTCCTTTTGAGAAGAAAGTTCTTCCTGCAATGGGGATATTTCCCTTGGCAAGGTGTCATACAATTTTTTATCCCCCTCAATAGAAATATGAAGTGGAGTTGGTGCAATGGATCTTTCCAACTCATGTAAAGGGTTTGAGTGTTTTTATTTTGCTAGCTCAATCAAAGATGTTTTAGATTGTTTTACATCAAATATCTTCACTAATATCTTAGTGAATATTGCATAAGTAGCTACATTTTCATGATTAAATGAAGAAGATTCATAAAACCACCAAGTATAAGCCTTACCTTCAAGATGTAGTGTTGCTATCCTAAGGGCTTCCTTTTCTGAAACTTGATGTAGATGCAAATATGAATCTATATGATTTATCCAATGCTTAGCTATGCATGTGGGGGACCCATCAAAATTTGGTAGAAAGAATCTACCTCTTTTGCTTCTGTTGTGATTTTTGGGTCTTCTCTCCTCTTTGAGTTGGAAAAACTATTGGCAGTTTAAGTGCTCCTTGAATCTCCAAGATTGAGATTCATACTCATAAAGATAGTCACTCAAAGTCTCCTCCTTTTGTGCATCTCCTTCCTCCATCTCTCTTGCAGTAAATATGGGCATAATACTGCGTTGTGGATCATAATGTGTGGTTGCATGCTCACACCCATCATGTAAAAATCTAGGGCTTGCTTCATATTCAAACCCCGTTGGAGATTCCCTACACATCTCCCTTCTCATCTTCTTGATATCTCTCTTGATGCTCTGCATAGTTTGAAAAAGGAGCTTTGAAAGCCCCTCTTCCTCCCTTCCTCCAACTAGTGGAGTATTGTCTTCATTTCTTCTATACATCTCCTCTTCTTGAGAGAAGCTTCTCCTTATGGTGACATATTGGCTAAATGCACAGGTTGAGCCAAGATTATGCTCTGATACCACTGTAATATCCCAGAAGGGAGAACACAATAATATTTAAACATAATATAAGAATTTCAACTAAGTAAACAATATATCTGAAGAAAACATCAGAATATACAGAGAACTTGAGCTATTTTATTATCTGGAGATGAATCAATTACACAATGTACAAAATATGAGTAGATCTAGCCCAAGAGATGGTCTAGAATCACCCTACAATGGTGTTGCAACAAGCACTACATAACTGGTGAGCCTACAGAAGCAATGTTGTGTTGTCCCTTCTGCTGCTGATATGCATGAACTACTACAAAAGGAAATGCAGATCTAGGGAGCTTATGAGCTCTGATGATACCAAGATTCAACATCTGGCCAATGTGATGGGAACCTAAGATAACCCAGAAAGGATTTTCTAGATCTACAACTTTGGAAAATCACCCTCCTAGGGTTTGATCCTTTGACTGCAGGGTTATGCAAATCTGAAGCTAGATCTGACAAATAGATGGATGAAATATGTCACAAGATCAGATCTAAGCTTGAAGGGTTGATCTACGCTTTGAGTGAGTGATCTCTTTGAAGAGGGTTGTACTTCATTCTACATCAGGCATTGGTGCCATTTATATTTTCCATCATCTGCAAAACATCTACCATCAAGAATTATACAATTTCTAAATATCAGTTGAAAGGTGGAGGTTGTCTTCAGTATTTCAGCTGGAGAACCGATGTAGGATTATTCCTATCACCTTGGGCTTGAAGATCAACATTCCCAGGGCTTCATTTCAGATCTGGCATCAGGCCAAAAGTTATTGACCTCCTAGCAGCAATAATTCGATCCAGAATTACGCTGTCCATTATTGCAGATCCAAAGGAGAAAGGAAGTTGCTAGAATTTCAGCTAGTAATCCTATGAGGGATCATCCCCTCATCTTGCCATCAGTATTTCCATCATCCTGGAGTCTATTACAACATATTTCACTTGGCATAGATCCTCTCTCTCCTTTACATCGCAGTTTTTATGAGAAGTTGTGTAGCAACAACTGCAATCTTCATTGGAGGAATTAGGAGCTAGATCTAGAGCTTTTAGCTTGTGGATCTAGAGAAGGGATCAACCCTTCAAGCTTAGATTTGATCTTGTGACATATTTCAACCATCTATTTGTCATATCTAGCTTCAGATCTGCATAACCCTGTAGTCAAAGGATCGAGCCCTAGAAGGGTGATTTTCCAAAGTTGTAGACTGAAAAATCCTTTCTAGGTTACCTTGGGTTCCCATCACATTGGCCAGATCTTGAACCTCGGTATCATCACTGCTAGTATGAATCTTTTGTCGAAGCGTACGAAAAAATACCACTTTAGCTACGCATAACTTATAGCCCTAACATCAAATGTGGCTGTCAATATCTTCAGATCTGCAGTTAGTTGATCAAGACAAGTGCTGCAAAAAACCAGATCTATGCATAGAAAGACATTAAGCAGTAAAATTAAGAGTTTGCTCCATACATCCAATAGACAAGACAAGAACAATGTTTTTTGAAAGAATTTTTGTATTAAGGGCACCTGGGAGGAAAACAAGAAGGTGTATCCAATTCTCTTCAATGTGATGGGTTCTTGGAAGTCCTCAGCACTTCAGATCTAGAATCTCTCTCTTGTTGGTGTAGAAAACCCAGACAAAGATAGAACTCAAAGGGAGCTCACACAGCAAATAATGTAGAATGTGACCAAGTGTATAGATCCAGAGTGATATAATAGGCAACAAAAGGTGAGGAATGGTAGGAAAAACCCTCCTATTTATAACAAAATATTGGGTCATTCTAGATCTTGGTGCATGATTAAAATAATGTTAACCAAATCTAGATCCACCTTTTATGGAATATTTTATTATATTTGTTGGAGGGAAAAGGTATTTGACTTGGGTCAAATCACTTTATTTGTAAGTAATAAATAAATAAATGATTTATTTATCATTTTAAGGAAGTGGTTGGATGATAATCAAATAAATAATGATTTATTTAATTATTTATGGGTGATTTAGTCATAATTAACAAGGAATATTATTTAAATAAGGTTTAAATAATTATTCCTAGAAAATAATAAGATAAATAAAGATTTATCTAATTAATTTCTTTGTTTTGGGTTAAACATGACCAGGAAAATCAAGCAAATATAGGTTTGTTTAATATTTCCTTTTGGGGTTTCCTGTTTAGACCATAAACAACCTAATAAATGTGTTTTATTAAGTTATTTTACATAGTGAAGGCAATTTTACTTAGGGTAAAATTGGTCTTACATGGTGTACTTTGGTCCATCTAGTGATAGTGGGTTAGATGACCAAAAAATGGTGTAACAATCACAACTCATAAGCTCCCTAGATCTACATTTCCTTTTACAACAATTCATGCATATAAGTAGTAGAAGGGACAATGCAACATTGCTTTTGTAATCTCACTAGTTACAGAGTGCTTGTTGCAGCACCATTGTAGGGTGATTCTAGACCATCTCTTGGGCTAGATCTACTCATCTTTTGTACATTGTGTAACTAATTCGTCTCTAGAAAATAAAATGGCTCAACTTCTATGTATATTTTGATGTTGTTTTTAGAGCTATTGTTTACTTAGTCGCAGTTCTTATTTTGTGTTTAAGTATTACTGCATTCTCCCTTTTGGGATATTACACAACGTGAAATAAGACCATTCACGCATGTGTTTATTTTGAAACATTCAATATGGAAAACTTAACAAAAGAATACTAAAACTAAAATATTAAATCATCCAAACAACAAATAAGAACTATCAATACCTTTTCCAAGCACTTTTCCAAACAAGTGAACTCAGTTATAGATAAAAACTTCAAAATGATATAGACTTCAATCGCTCCTCCTTTTTTTCCCCTAGTGTAACATAAGCACTATCTTGCATTTTTTCATAATGTTGATAAGAAAAAGGTGGTGAGATTCATAAACCATCATTATATCTCACTCTTGACATAGCTATAAATTTCAAACACTGCCTCTCCCTTTGTCCAATATCCGCATTGGCTAGTTGCAAAGTCATCCGTTATGACTTGTGTATATTCAAGCCCCATGCCATTTTTAAAGGCATATGTCTAAGTTTCTCTCTAACAACGAGCTTTATCGGCACAACATTTGGACAATCCTTGTCAAATGAAACACTAGTTAACTTCTAAAAAATTACTATAGCGAACTGTGGAAGTTGCGGCAGGGATGTACTAGTTGAATAAAATATATCCTCTATATACCCAATAGCACAATTCACCAACCCAGTTTCCCCCCACAAATTAAAAGTAAGCATCAGGTGCTTACCATGACATAATATGACCTCATACTACAATACATCATCATCACTTTCAAGAAGCTCATATATCCTTGCAAATTCTACAACAAATCTTGCAACTGGGTAATTCAATGATTTGAGTATTTTGTGATTGTGAAAATTAATGATATCATTCGTTACAAACAAGTGAACATAAGAATAAAATAAAACCTTCTCCTGAGAATCTAAGAAAATGTCCACCTACATCATAATAAGATCCCAACCTTTAAAATAAGGCTTTTCATTTCTAATATTAGCTAAAATATTACGAAAAGATATATGTCTGGGATCATCTCCCTCCTTCCTATAAATTTTATCCAAATTGACAACAATGTTGAAACTTTGCCACAATACTTTCTCAATTATTCTTCCTGCATATAGAAGTTTATCAGTAACGGGAGGAATTTGTCCAAGATCACCCACAAGAATCATGGACCTGCCACCAAAAGGTGAAATTTTCTTTTTTGGAAGAACTTCTTGCAAACATGAATCTATTTGCATAAACAACCTTGCCCGAAAAAACTCATTTCATAAATTAAAATATAACGATTGTGCAACATTTCTTACTGGAAATTTGTTAGAGATCAACCATTTATAAATTCGATATCTTTAATAAATATTTTAAACGCAAAGTGTATTTTTTTTCCATGTATATTAAAAGAAACAATACTGGTTGGAGAGAGAAATAATATTGGACTTTCATCACCCATCGTTGAAGTTGAAAAGGCATGAAAAATACAATGAATAAGAGAAGATTTTCCCATTCCAACCGTTCCTTAATTAATAATTAGCAAAGTATCATCTTCCAGATCATTTCTAAAGTGGCATAACCCAATTTCAAAAGAAGCACGTTGTTTCCCTAATAAAGATGAAGGCAACAAGATTGTGTCCCCATCCAAATTCATATTAAGAATGCCAAAAGTCTTTGCATATTATATAAAATGGATTTATTGTTGAATAATTTCATTTGAAAGCATTGATTCCTGCCAATTATGGTGAATATCAAAATCTCTTCTACCAAGATTTTGAATATATGAAACCTCCACATTGTTAGGGGGAATTATTCAAGAAGAAATTTCCCACTCTTCTGAATCTCAATCAACATTTTCCTCATGTACAACAGGCTCAACATCTTCTTCATTATTTTAATTTTGCAAAGGAGTTTGATCAACATGCCACGAAATATATCTAAAATTCCTACAATTCTCAATGACTATTTCTCTGGTGACCCCAATATCCAAAGCAATGTCTTAAAATTTCTTGTACAACAATAACTTCATCCAACAAAATGTTTCAAAATATTTCAACTTTTCATTTGGAAAAACATAAAAACATGGCCAAGCACGAACAATAGTAGGTACTTCTTGTGCTTTCCATTTCTCATGTCTATGACATGCATTAAAACTCCATGATCTTGTCGTTTCAGTCAAGCATAAATGGTCAAAACAATGGGTTTGTGTTTGATACATTTCCGCAAAATTGTACCCATAGGAAATGTCATTAGAATTTAGTATAAACCTTTGGTAATCTGTTTTCCCAATTTTTAAAGGGAATATTTTACGAGTACAAACAATAAGAGGAAACTTTAATAACATATGGAAAATTTCTTGTGCTCCAATGTCACGCTCAACAACTATTTCAGCAAGGAACCTCCTATATCCAGACAAGGCAGCAGCTTCACATCCATTGCTAGAAGCAACTCTTTTCAACATTTCATGATAGCCTTCATATAGTATTTCTGCGAGGCATATTTCGCAATATATTTCAAAACTGCATGTTGAGAAACAACCGGTTGAAAATCAACATTTTCTCGCCACATTGTTAAAAGATCTACGTTGTGAACATTCAAACGATCAACTGGTTCATACATTTTTTTTCCCTTTCTCGTCAACATACAAACTTGACTCTACCCGAACATCCCATGGAGAATTATACCGACATGAAAGGATCATCCCCTTTTTCCTCAAACACGAATCAACACTACATTTGGTGTCTCTCTGCACTTGATTTACGAAATGCTCATAATCTTATTGAACATTGCATGAAAAAAATTGATGTGTTCTTAAGATGAATGGATCATCATTCACACTTACAGGTATCATCAAATTTCGACAATGAGTTTTTCACGGATTCCAAGTTGTGACACATTTGTCAAAATATTTCTTCACCACTTCGACACTTAAAGGGTTCGACCAATCCATTCTCTCGACATCGAAAGCTCTAGGAAACTAAAGGAACCTGTGAATGTGTATAGAGCCGAGCTATGCTACCACTCATATATAACAAAACCACGCATGCAATAGATAAATAAAAGCAAAAAATAAATCCAAAGCTTTTGCTGCAAATTTTCCACAACATAACATAAAGGTACGAGAACAAACCTATACCAGAAATATCTGGCCCCAAGGTAATTCTGCAGAAAAACGTCACGAAATATATTGAAACTTTAGTGCATATAATTAGCAACTGCCAACAATATGTGGATACTGAATAACATTATAAATTGTTCTCACATGGTCATTTTGACGTATTTTTTGGTTATTTGTAGGCATAATTCAATGCAAGGCAGGACACATTGTATCAGTTGTAGTTAATGTAAAACAAAATGTTTGAAAACCTAACTAGTTGATCATGTGAGTGAGATCAGAATGACACTTTGCCCAATATGCCTTCGTACCCTGAGGAACCAAAATGCATTAATTATTCAGCCAATTGATTGTTTAGAAAATCACGAAGCGTTTCACGTCATTCCTGAACAGTGGAAGGTGAATTTTCATAAATCCCCTTCTTTAAAAAAACAGTTGCAGTTCCCTAGCTACGATGTTGCATAATCATCTTCAAAAGAAAGTACCAAAATTTAGGATTTCTTCCAATATTTGATCATAATATATAAGCATGTTCAAACTATATTTATCCATTTCAATGTTACAAATATGTGTATGCAACCAGTCAACATCTCCAGTTGGGAACAAAGTGGGGAATCCCATGCCTAGCAACCCTTCGGTAGTATATTCATTGAAGTGATATGTTCTAATATCTGGCAGTTCTAAAGCCTCATCATCTGTAGAATCTACAATTTCAAGAAATCTTCTTATTCGATCAGCTACCCTGTAATCATTCGACAAGCGCAATAGAAATGATGACGAATGGGACTGCACATAATTATCATTCTGTTTTTCTATGTCCTCATCAACCCCACTTGGTTCGTCTAGATTACTGTAGACATGTTGTAGCCTGTTTGACACATCAATTGTTCTTTCGGGAAGTGTCGCAACTGAATCCATATCATTTTCAACATTCCTATAATACTTATCCATTTGGATCTTGTAAAGAAACACATCCATGACACTTTGTCTCTTCGCATAGTATTTATAATATCTCGATTCAACACCACATCTTCTCACAATAACATAATCAAATTGTTCAACTCGTCGAGGAAGTTTCTTAATTTCAACTGTAGATATATATCGCGTGGAAAACTTATTGTATGACCACCATAAGCACGTGACACTTACAGTGTTGGATTCACCATTACTATTAGCATTTCCTCCACTTGTGTCAAAACTCTCAGAACTTCTGGTTGTTCACCTGGATCTATGTTGTTAAAACGATAAAAATGATGAGATCCTTTCTCCCCCTACACCTTTTACAAATGGGCCCTTCATGCCATCTTATAATGTGTATACCGTGATATCATTCATTTCATACTTGGCACATTTGTACAACAAACAGATTATCAATCTTAGGACGGAATTTTGTATGGGGTTCAATCATGTCCCTATTGAAATAAAAATGACCAGGCTCGTTGCCCCCACCACCGACCATTTGAACCTGAATACGATCAGTAACAACCGTTGTAGAAGGGACATTATGAACATCACTTCGTTCCATAAGATTAGAAACACCCACTCTCCTTAATTCGTTCGAAATGAGATAATTTTGCGCACCAAAATATACAAACCATAATGTAAATACTAAAAACCAATAATGTTATGAACAAAAATTCAATTTTTCAAAAAATGAACTATATCAAAATTCGCATAATATACTTTTTGTTGGTTACTACATTAGCCAACCAAAATTTGAGGAAACGACACACATTCCCTTTCATGCAAATATCGTTGACGTCCACAATTCAATTCAAATTTGTTTTAAAAAAAATATAATAATGGTTAAATAGAAGAAACCAAAATTTATAATAAAAAGTTACAATCATGTGAAAATAAAAAATGACAAATCATCTGTGCATTTGAAAAAGCACAACTTTGCACCCTCTCAGTGTGGCGAACAAAATTGGCAACAGAGTTTCATCGAGAGACAGTAGACTGAGCATTATCACTAGGTTGTTCCAAATTGTCAACCATCCTGGAAAACATGCTACTATCAGCAAACAGATCAGATCTAAGCACTTGTCCATGCCCTTCTTTTCATGAACCTTACATTATAGTAATTCCTCCATTGTTTCCAGACCGCCCATGATTCTCACTTCTTTCAACGTGTTCTTTGTAAAGACCATGCACCCAAACAATAGGAAATGTGAGGGAAACCTTAGAAAATTGTGAAAAACATAGTTACACAAAGTTAGCAACAAAATGCATATTTCAACAAACTCAATTTTCCATGAAGCAACAAAGGTTCCATACTCACGGTGTTCGGCACCAACAACTTCATAAGGTGTTTCAGCTGCACATGCCACCACGGGAGCTTGTAGTCCAACTAGGGATGCAACGGGTTCATCCACCGAACATAACCTAACACCAACATCTGAACCGAAAACTTTCTACGACAACAAACATGATACAAAATAAACTATTGCTAGATAAATATTTTTCATCCATAACACCAGCCAGGAAAAAAGGGAAAAAGATTGAACTACATGTACTGCTCCATTAGAGATAGTACGAAAAGATTCAGGAGGACTGGAAATTTTGACTATATATTTTCTACTTGGAACACCCCAACCCACAATTGTAGTATATTGTTCCAAATTGTCGAACATGCCAGGAACTAGATCATTATCAACAAAATTACCAGAGCCAAAAAATTGTCTATCAACATCAATATCCTCATATTGAAATGCCACATTTCTTCCATTGCCTTATGATGAATTTCGATTATTACTTGTATCGACACTCTCTAAGAGAACCCCCAACATAAGTATAAAAACCCATATACATACCATAATGAACCCCCTATATTTTCGAATTTGTAATCTAAAAATGGAACCAACACTTCCTGCCAACATAAAAAATATAACGAGGAAAGTACAAAATAAATGGAAAAAGGAATAGTATATTAAAAATTCCGCAAACAAAAGTTTAAGAAGGTTTTGTTTCCAAACACTGATTTCAGGAAGAAAACTGTTTTTTTTTTTAATATTTCCTTTCAACATCACAGAAAACACAACCATTTTCGAAAATCACCAAGAACGATCATACTTGAGGGTGATTGTAGAATACTGAAAAGAAGCAACCAAGTATTTAATATGTCTTCAATAAAACACTTAATCTCAACAAAAAAGTCTATTGATTATAACAGCACAATTCCCAACATAAAGATTTGAAATCGATAATTGAAAATGGATGAAAAAATATGCATTACCAATACTGTCCAATAACAAACATGCTAAAGTCTCAAATGCTATATAACGTGACCCAAATGTACTGGTGGTATGTCTACAATAGAATCAACATTTGGAACAATGGAGAATACCTTTCCATTTTTTATGTATTCATTGAAACCATCAACATATGCAACATGGAACCATGTTCCTTCTAGCATGGAGACACCATCAGCAATTGTTGTTGTGTTGACCCCAGTCACCAGATCATATACGTTGAACTATGCTCCCATGGAACCCAAAAAACCACTTTCTCCTGGACAACACGAAAAGGAAGGCACCTCAGACTTTTACTGCTTATATCCAACTAAACCCTTAATCATCTGCATAATATTTGAGCCTTCCTTCACTGGAAGGTTGCCCATTTTTAAAATTATTTAATTCTTTCGATGCCCAAACATGCGTTGCACCATTATACATATCAAAAAAAAAAAACAAGTTTTTTCTTGCATTTCCCTATATCCATACACCATATGTCTGAAATACGTAAAAATGTAAAGCCCCAATTGTTACCTTCTAGATCCACCCAATATATTATGTACCTATATGTAGGACAATCATTATAATCTTTGTCGAAATACGACCAAGAAAATTTCCTCCATAGAAGATAATCTCGTTCCACAGTGGCACGCCATCATAAGAAAGTATTGGTCTCATCCAAGCCATGTCATCACTGGTACATAGTAAAAAATGTGGATCCATCTCACTAGACACATCAGTACAACCCAAACATATTTTTGTGAGCTTGATTTCTAGAAAATAGAAAATAATCCCTACTCCCCAAGAGGAAGATAACCAATGTTCTTAAACGTATTTGTAAAAGAGTTTACAATAAAGTAATTCTTAAAACCCATAAAATATGGAGGCAAACTGAATAAAATCATCGATCCAACAATGCATTTAATTTTTCACTCAGATTCAATAAAAGGGAAAAAAATTAGAAGATATTACTCCTTTATCACGAAGGTAAGACCCAACAAATAAACCAGTAGTTGTACGAAGGGGTAAACCAGTAAATCCAAAATCTTTGATGCTGCAAATTTTAGACATGCCAAAACAAAAAAATGTCAACTGAAAGGTGATAATATTTAACATTGAAACATCTTTAAACAAGATATCAATATTCTCTTATCAAGGCACAATAAAAGCAAACAAAACTGAATGCAATGCTGCGTCTGTCTGATATTCAAAAACAATTGTAGCAAGGACCATATGCCAACAATGTAGGGGGACTCTATTTGGGAAGGTACAGAACCCATCAGAGATCCAAAAGCATGGGCCAGTTAACAGTAACACAAGGAAGAGTACTTCCAAGAAAAGGCACCGAAGTACTAAGACCGATACATCTAGTGAGGATTTTCCCAAGAAGATTAGGATTAGGAAGTAAAGGGATTATATATATTAGGAATTCTTTTATACAACTCATAATTCTTTTTATCTATATAATACTTAAACCAAATTCTAATTCGCTCTACATATTCCTATCTATATCTCTTTAGTTATTCCTACTTTTGATACTACATCTCTATTTCTTCTTCAACCTATCTATATCTCTATTTCTTCTTATTACATCTATAAAAGTAATTAAAGACTTATTATATCCTTACACTTCAAAGTCAAGAGTCTTTCTATCCTACATCTTATTTCTACCTAACCCACTTTATCATTATTAATCTAACCCTACTTTCATACATATACCCAATATCTATATTTCTGTTTCCTATGTCCTTTATAAAGAACTGCTGCTATTTCTTCTCTGCTCTGAATCCATCAAGCTATTTCCTGTTGTACAAGCGATGAAAAGACTCTATTGGGTAAAGTAGTCATAGTTCATCTGTGTGTATGAAAGCTACTATAGGAGTCACTCACTATTCATATGGTGAGGCCCGGAGGGACTCGATTAAAAGGATAGGCCCGGTAGGGTGAGGTAACGAACTCTCGACACAAGGAGAGTGACTCGACTAAAAGGATAGGTCCGGTAGGGTGAAGTAATGAACTCTCGACTAAAGGCCGCCATCGACTCACTATTCATATGGTGAGGGAGAGGTTTTGATTGATCCACCGGACGGATTTCAATCTCTCTTGCTGCTTTCTCCCTTCCTTATTTAGTCCGTAGAGAAATAACTACTATACAACAGTAAACTAGTATAAAAACCTGGTGTCAATGAGCCGAGACACGATCTTATTATTCTATGGCACTGAGTGGCTAGGACACTAGCCCTATATGTTATGAAACATTACATATACATCTCCTATAATTTTGTTAATGCACAGTAACAACCGGGAAATAAAAATTTCTCTCAACAGATACACCTTTAGAAAAAAAAACATAATGTTGAAGAAAAAAATCCGAAAATAAAATAACAACGACACAAGCCACTCATTCAAAACATCCCAACAACTACATTTAGAAATAAAACAACCCACACACTGAAATGTCTACACAATATTTTTGTCACATTGTACATAACATTTTTCACAATGGCATTGCACACATCTTCACTGTTGATGTTTTTAAACTCAATCTAAAGATAAGTCTATATAACCTAAACAAAAGGCAGACAATGAAAAGAAACGATAAAGGAAGGCATTGAAATAACAATCACAAAAATAAAAAATGGCAAACACGTGAAATAGTTGCATCCATGGTCTGAACAAGGAATTTAGAAAAGGAAAGAAGAGACTGCATAGTTTTTGCAAAGAAAACGAAAATGGTTGCAATACCAAACATTGCACATAAAACTCGATGAATCACAATATTTACAAATATAGTTAAATTTGAAAACCACGTTTTATAATTTAAATATCAAAAAATAATAATTGCAAATCACTTATTTCCAATTTTATTTTTACATAAACTATATAAACAAGGAATATGAATAAGGAATATGAATAGAGGGAAAAAATTAAAAGCACACAACAAATATACCACACATTACCATTTTATTATATAATTAAATTTGAGAAAACTTATTAATAATAACATAAAAATTAAAAAATTAATATTTAATAAAACCTTTTGGGCAAGATTCAACAAACACACATTTCTAATATCCACCTATCCTCTGAACATTAAAAAAAATACCATCTTAATCATACATTATGTGAGCCATTTATAAGTTTTTTGAGCCAAAATTAATGAAATTACACCAACACCCAAAGTAATTATTTGCACCCCTCATCAAAATAATTCCATAACGTTAAATATCATGAAGAAAAAACCATAAATATTAAAAATATCCTAAAAATACATGTTAGGGATACATATTACATCTTTTAGATGATCACAAAACATCTCTCATAATATTGTTTTCTTTAAATATAATAATTTGTTTTTAAAAATATGATAACATAGATAATTTTAAAAAATAAAAACTATATTATATAAAGAAAACAATATTTTACTTCAATTTCCTTTATAATTGTGTCCATAATGTCTTGTTAACATGCTCAATTTCAAATTATTTTTAAAAGGTAGAGATATAAAGTTTATACAATTTTCTACGTTAAATTGATTTATTAAATATAGTATTTTTATATTTCAAAATAAGTATTTTGTTAATCAACTTTTTTTTATATAAAATATGGTGTTTTTATATTTCAAAATAAGTATTTTTTTAATCAACTTTTTATATATAGACTATATCAGACCAATTATAAGTCATACTTCATAAATATAATTTGATATTGACATTTTATTTTATTTTAAGTGATTATAAGTTCGCATTACTTGTCTCATTAAACAACTTCCATTCATATATTTTTCAATAATAAACATGTTTAAGTTATTATTCATTATGCTTTATTTTTTTCTAACTTTCATTTATGTATAAATATGTTTTTAAAAATAAACATGTTTAAGTTAATTTTTTACTTTGTTTATTATTGTTATTGTGTAAAATTTTCTTTTTCCTATGAATTTGGTAGGTTTTTACTATTTTCTATTAATCATAAAAAAGTAGGTTGCATCATATACATAGTTAGTGGCTTGAATCTGCCTGAAGGAAACCAGGTCTGTTGGCCACCTTAACACATTGAAAGCCATCCAAAATTGATATTGTTTCCATCTTCTACTCACCGCAATGGTCATTTTACTGTTTAAAACATTAACTAAGTAACAACTAAAAACATAATCACTATCGGAAAAATTTATAAAACTTAATATGGGCTACTACCCATCAGAAGAGTTTATCGGTGCAGGATCCTTTGCAGTGGAGCCAGGCATGTCCACTTGCTACATCTGTTGAATCTACCTTTCAATTCGACCAATTCGAGCTGTCACTTGATACTATGACACCTTAATGTGCTGGAGTTGAATGTGGATATCCCGAAGAAGTTCAATTATTGATGGTGTTGCATTCCCTTGACCTAGATGAATACTTTCAATTACTTTGGCAAGGACACATTTTATTATCTAGTATGTATGAACAGTTTGGTTAAACAGTGAGAGGAGACCTCTAGTATTTCCTGGATCAGTCATAAAATCCATCATTTCCTCCTCTGCCTCATTATCTTCCTCATTACTATGACTTTCTTTTTCCCATCCCTAAATTACATTTCTGATTTGTGGAGGATTTCTGAGAGAGTAAGCTTGTGAGATATTCTCTAGCATCTCTTGCTTTGTCTTCCTGCCTCACTTGCTAGTCTCAACTGTAGATTTTAAAATCTTTTTCTTTCCTTTATCTTGATTTTTAACCATACACTTCCTCGTTTGCCTCTTAACCATAATTCTGTTATGAATATTCTGCTAAATTAAACCTGTATATACTATCTGTGAGCCTATATGATGGAAGGATAGAGGTATAACAATTAAAATTTGAATTTTCAGGAATAAATCTTCCTCTGTCACATGATTTGCAGAATGATAGATACAATGTCGTTGACTAAGATAATTCAGGAAGTGATTTATACAAGTAATTTGACGGAAATAGAGAAAAACATAGAACAAAATCTCTATCTTACCAAGTAAAAGCGAAACTAAACAGGTAGAACTCCCAGTATGACAAAGATAATTTGTAAAACCTGAACAAAGTCCATGATAATTGCCTTCACTATGACTACCATGGGTTTTCAAGATATGCCCCTGCCGAGACCAAACAACGTACACATAATAACCACATAAACTACTTTAAATATCCCCTCCGCTTTTATAGAATAGAAAACAAAGGGTTTTTAGGATTTTCCCTGCCAAAACCATAGAAGGCATACAGAAAAATGACAAAGGCTACCCCAATTATCCCCTAAATCATTCTAATATACCAAACAGAGGCAAGAACACTTGCAACATTCCTCAAACAATGGCAATTGTCCAGTAGAAGTAAACTTGACACCATGCATGAAGAAATTGTAACAATTTTCAAACAAAATCAATTGCCCAGCTGAACTAAACTCGCATGCATGCATGAAGGAAGTGGATATTATGAAAGAGAACTTAACGACCTTACAGGGATCGCGAAAACGAGGCTGAATAGCCTCCTGCGGTATTAATAAGTTACAATTCCTGACCTTACGACAGATGATAACCAAAACCATTCCCAAAACTTCAAAGCCTCCTCTATCCTGGCTCGTACAACGATTAATGGCTAAAAGCATAAGGTTGGAATGAAGAATGACATACCCCTGGACCCAAGCCTGAAGTATCTGAACAATGGTTGCACCAGTTCCAGCCAGTCACCTCAAATCGCTACTCCTGCTAGAGTAAAATGGTTTCTGCAGATTCAAAATTTTCCTCTTTAGGCTTACACTATTCTTCGTTTTCCAACGCCCTCCTGACATTATAAGTTGTCTTACTATATGTGTTATCATCAACATGAATGTCGTGTACCTCGTCATGCGGTGTTGTGAATGTCGGCTTAAGTTGTCACGCCTGAACCTCTGCACGTTCATCGTGACCGCCTTCCACCTACCCTATGGCACCTGACAGCTGGCACCCCGATCAAGGTGTTATTGTGTAAAATCTTCATTTGACATGAGAGTTTCCATTTTATAGTACTTTTCAATAGTCGTGAGATGTAATGATGAATTAATGCGGCCATAAAGGGGACAACAAACATTTTCATTTATTAATACAACAAATATATCAACCTTTTAAAAAAATATTTTAATTAAAGTTTCCAACATTCTAATTGCCCACTTGCAGTCAAGTTGAATAGTAAGAAGCTATGAAACTATGTAAATATTTAAAAAAAAATTGTATTATATAAATAAGGAAACTTTCTTTGTTGTATTAAAAAAAAATTATATTATACAAACAAAGAGATCTTTTACTTCAATTTCTTTAGTAATTGTGTTTATAATGTTTTGTTAGCATTGTCAATTTGAAATTACTTTCAAACAGTAGAGAAACCCATAGTTTATACAATTTTGTAGATTAAATTATTTTATTAGATATAGTGTTTCTATATTTTTAAAAAAAAAATCTTGATTAACAAATTTAATATAAACTATATAAAATCAAAATCCAAATCATATTTGATCAAATTAATTAGATATTAACATATGCTTTCAACATGTATCACACCCAAAATGAAATTCAATGTCAAACATACCACACCTTAAACATTTTCTCATGCCAAACATATTGTCACATTCTGTTAATACAGGAATGTCTAAATGCACATATAATACTAATGAGGTGGCACGTCAAATGATTGTAACTGAAACGCTGCTAATCTTTAACATTCAACCCCATAAAAAAAATTTTAAACATACCATAATGCTTAAATATTTACTGAGCCTAACTTAATCACTACACTTCAATATAATTTTCCTAACTACTAACTATAAACATGAGTTATACATTATAAACTACATACACATTTTAATCATATTTCGTTAACATTATACTATTACATACCACAAACTAATACACACATTGTTTATGCACCATTTATACTATTTGGCAAAAAATTGTGTTAAAGGAATTTCATATAGTTCTGAGTTGTACACCTACCACACTTCTGAAAGCGTACCATACTTTGGAATTTACTCTTGTACAAACACCGTCAATACATATCTATGTCATTAATTCAGGCCCTACAACAAGATTTTCAGATATAAAATTCATTCGTCCAGTAATGGCTAATTAATATGGTAGTTTACAGTTGGCATGGAATTTAATTAACTTTGTCCCCATAGGCCTACAGACTCCTAGCTGTAAAATCTCAACCATTGATCCGTCTAGATTTAGATCTACGATGGATTGGTTATCTATGTTTCTGGGTAATGCCTACCCCCAAAACTTAACCGCTTTCTCTTTTTCTCGGAATGCCGCCTCAAGCTCTGCTAGCCATCTCCATGGCAGTGGTGCAATGCCTTTTCGCCTGGGTAACTACTACTCAATTTCGGCTTTTAGTCGACAATGGTGATCTCTCCACTTTTCTCATGTGTTTCATTTTCATCATGACTGCTCTCTTAACACCTGCGATTTTTAGAGATACACATAGATAAATCTTGTCTTACAGATTATATATTTTCCTGTTAATAAAACTTAGTTCATGTTTAATGGCCAGGGTTTCTGCCCTCCTATAGATTCATGTTTCCTGGAATGGTTCTAGATCTACCTTTAATTTCCAGAAGATACCAGTCTTCCCTTATCTTCACTGAGAACTTCATATCTTCACTGAGAACTTCATAGGTACAAGCTATTATATGTTATCGATTTTCGGTGTTTTATATTGTTCTTCCTTTTCTACGCTCATACACTTCAAAGTTTAACCACGGAAATTCTTCTTTGCATGGCCAACTACATAGACACTTCCGCATGGAGTTAAACTACTGGTAAATCCTTTTCATGCGACTAGTTGTTGTTTCTCCGATAATTTTTCTTTCAGTTCTATGTTTTTTATCTTACCCCTTTGTTTTCTTTCTTTCCAGGTATTTTCCATCGCAGTCACTTATGTTTTGGGTTTCGTTGCCAAGCTTACTTCAGAGTCCACTGACACTTATCATACATACCAGGTACTCACTCCTAAACGGAGTCTTGTTACCGTTATCAGGTTCCACAGAGACTATAGAAAGTTCTGAGTATTCCTTCAAAAAAAATGTATTTATGCGACTATGTTTAATTCAAAGAGCTTTTCCACACCGGGGCGTTTTCCACAGACTCAATAGTTCTCTACGGTTCTTTGTAAATGATATGTTTACCCCAGTCAAGGTTTTTTTCATCACTGTAATGATATTAAGTTGTGCTTATTGTTAAAGACTGTCGACCATCAGGGTCTTTTACCTTTAGTAATCTGTCGCTTAAATTTTTCTGTGGAGTGTTGTCTTCTTATACTGGTGATGTTCGTGTTCTATTTACTTCTCCATAAACAAAGTAGTTATCCTTTCTAGTTTACATATTTTCGGGGAAAATAAATATGTTAATTACAATTTATCGTACTGTTCTCCTCCACTAAATACCGAAACTAGATTGTTTCATTATGAATAATCAGTTCGGTGGGTTACTTCTTGGCCTAGAATGTTTTGTGCTACTTTCTGGTTAGTCATCCATAGTATGAAATATTAATTTATGTATTCTCTAATTCTGGGTTATATATATAATGTTATCACTAGCTTTCAAGATGTTCATAGTATCATTATCTTGATATTATGCTGATCACAGATTTATGTTTATATTTTCTTGTTTTCCACTGTTTTCTAGAGTTCTCTTTCCCTACTGTACTCTTAAAATTTTCTGCATTTTACTTATAATCAAATTGTTTTATTTTCTTCAATCACATTTCTGGACCATCATGTCTGTGTCTATCATAGATATAGAGGACAACCTACATAGAACCTCACCTTGAGGCTCTGTGTTAACAATTCTCTGTCGTGTCGATAATAGTGCTAGAAAAACTGTTTTGTAAAGAAAAAACACATACTATAATTTCCTATAGAATTTCACAACATATAAACTGCTAATTTCTTTCATAAACCAAACTACTAATTTCAGTGACAGTTAAAATTATATGTCTTTCAATTTCTAACTGATGTTGTCGTCCCTACCTCGAGAGAGGCAATCACATTCTCGTTTCTCTCCTGTGCTCCAAGTCTGAGCTAAGTGAGTTGACAGAAATTCTGGAAGAGACTTCGAAACATTCCAGTCCAACCTTCTATTCCAGGTAATTCTGAGGAATCTGAGTAATTCCACTGGTCACCACTAGTTTGGGAATTCTTTTCTCACAATTTCCTTCTTCAGTTGCCCAACAAAACTCCCCTCCCTCACTAGGATTATGTATTTATCCTCAGAGGTTGGGGTAACTTTTGAACTGATTATGTCCAACTAACTCTCAGTTTTTGAATTACTTTTTTACCATCAGTCTATTATTCTTTTATGGAATTCACTTCCATATTTAATTTTATTAAATCTAAAATTAATTTCTATTCATAATATATTATTTACAATATAAATATTAATAAATGTCTTAATGTCTTAACAATATACTTAATCATTAGTTAACATTAAACCAGCTATTACATAATCCAAAATTCAAAAAAGAAAATTAAAATTAGATTTTATTTAAAACATTTTATATATGATTAAACATTAGTTTAAAAACCATTAAAATTAAATTTCATTCAAATATTTTAAAAACTTTTAATCATATAATTTGATTCATATAATGATATTGTTTCGTTTAATAAATTACAAAATTTCAATAATGTAAATATAAAAATATATATAATTAGTTTTATATTTTGAATAAAGTTGAAAACTGATATGATATGTGTATCTATTTTAACTTTTTTAACTTCCATAGATTTTAGTGTAAAAATGTTATTCATTAAAATATGTTAATAAAATAAAAAATAATGGTTATACGTCATTAAAGTCCATGTCAGTTATCATATGAACTCATATAATGTCCTAAGTCACCATACATATAAACAACACAGACTCTCTTCATGTGGCTAATGTGGAAAAATCGACATTGATAACGATAAAATAAACTCATAATACAATAACCTGCCACAAACCCCACCAATTAAAATATATATTTTGGCCTAGTGTTTTCAAAACGCTATTAAAATGATACTCTCGAAAGCTTTACAGTTTCCACCTGCCTCGCACTACACGGGGTCGTTGCAAATGGAAGATCCAACGACAGGGTTTGTTGTCTTCATTCACGGTCCTAATCGCCTTCGCTTGAGATCAACGGCTCTGATTCAAAGACGGTTTGTGTAACATCCCTCTGGCCGACATATTATAGTGGATTACGATTCTTTTTAGAAAGATAGCTCTTATTTACCATGTTTACCAAACCAAGAAATTGTTATATTCTTCAAAGACTCGAACTTAAGCTAAGATCTATTAATAACAAAAAGTAATAATAGTTTATTTTAAGGGTTTGAACTTCATGACTCGATTAGTTAAAATAGGGTGGTAATTACCATTCAGTGGTAACCACCGAAGGTAACTATATCATTTTGTTTCTTTAATTTTTTGGGGACGAATGGTGAGGGATTGGTATTAGTCCGTTGTATTTTGCAAATTCTTTATTTGGATAGAGATACTGCTCTAATAGTGATATATAGATTGGTTTCCAATGATAGGTGGGAACCGAAACAGTAGTCAATTCTGAGGCTGAGAATATCATGTGAGATATTATAAGAAGTTTGTGTTAGGGATTTAGTCCAGTGTGTTGTATTACAAATTTTGTACACGAATGCCAAATCAGTTTTTTTTGCACAACAATTACAATGCAGCGCTAGTAGCTTTTCCGAAATTTTGTAGTTACTGAAAAAAAATATTTTTGCAGAGGAGCAATGACAATTTCCGGATGTGGATGAGTACTGCATTAGGGAGAGAAGTTTTTCAAATGAAATAAAGATAAATATTCTTTTAATTTGATTTAAGAAGGCTATGCATATGCGTGTTAGATTTCATTTATAAAGGAATTGAGGAATTGTTATATACGTAAAACAATGGCATTTGCATGAGATTAGTCTTTATTTAAATGATTTCTTAAAAATGTGCATGCTATTTTGCATGAGATTGGTCTCTATTTAAATGATTTCTTAAAAAACTGCATGCTATTATAATAGAATTTTTCTGTAGAAGAATATGCATATGAAATTAATATGTGTATTATGCTTTATTTCTTTAGGAAAGAAAATATAAAAGGCACGAAAGAAAAACAATTACATTGCATTTGAGTTTGAAAATAAGTAATTGTTCTTGCATGCAATAAAATTGCTACTGTATTTTTCATTTCTTGAAAAGACAAATGTATATGCACACATTATCATTGTATTACATTTCGAAGAGAAAAGTCTATGCATGCATTATTAAATCCTTGGAAAAGATAAATGTCTATCCATGCATTATTAAATTTTTGGAAAAGAGAAATGTGTGGGTATGAACCAAATAATGTTGTTATGCATTAGACCTTTAAAAAAAGGATTATTTAGTGCATGTACAAAGAGAAACCAATGTGTTATATAAATATATATTTACATGCATGGAAAATATTATCTGTGTGCTAGAATTCTTGACACTAAAACATGTGTTTAATGGTTATTGTATTTTTTAGAACATTGATGTGTACTTACATGCACGAAAACTAAACTAGTTAGTTTAATGTTTCTTGAGAGGAAATAAGTTCTTTGCATGCACCAAATATAACTATTACGTTTGTTTCTTTTGGAAAAGCATGTTCTGCATACCTTATTATGCTAAAATTCTCTCGAAAAGGAAAAATGTGTTTGCACGCTTGATTGTGTTAAAGAATTCCTTTGGGAAGACTCTTATGGAAACTATATGCATTGCATGCATAGGAACAAAATTCAACGTGTTAGCTTTATTATAATTGCATGCCCCAAAAGAAATAACTGAAGGGCTGGTTTTTTTGTTAAAGTTTAAGTAACTCGAATGCACATTATGTCATTTTCCATTAAAGGAATTCTTGGACAATTTTAGTGATTTGTCTTGTACGAATGTGAGTGTGTGCAAGAAGTGTCATAATAATTTGGGGATTATTTTGACGTGAATGGATAATTACTTGCTTACACTAAGGTAGTGATGTTAGAAGAAAGCATGTTGTGATATTGTATTCACATTTCATGTATGCAAATGAATAAGTGTTAAAGGACCGCTTAAAGTTTGATTATTGATTAATTGAGGCTTTATCTAATCATGCTATAAAAGCTTGTTGATGACATCAATAACAGGAAACGATGGTGATTTATGAAAAAAAAATATTATGCTTAACATGGTGGCAGGTAAATGATTAATGGTTCATGCAGATGAGTGTGATCATGAGTTCGAGCTGCAGGATGGTTCATTATGCGATGGTATGTTGTAGGTACATCCATGCCACCAAGATATGAAGACTAGTGGGTAAATGTTATCTTAATTATTGTAATGGATTTAAGATAGATATTTGTATATTTCCTTGTAATATTTGTAACAATGGTTAAGGGATGGTCTCCCTTATAAGCCATTGAGTGAGGGGTGAACACCTTCACGAGCGTTTAATAATAAAATTAAACATTTGTTGGTTTTCACCCTACGAGGTTTCCAGGGTATATGGGTGTTCAATGATGTGATTGATTATTGTGGCAAATTGATGATGTTGATTCCTTTCTTGTTTTGATGTTCATAATGTCAAGTATGTGATGACTACATGAATAATGAAATGAATGCAAGGTTACATCATACAGTTCAATGTTAATGTTCTACAATAGAGGTTGTTAATGGTTAAGCAACTTACTATTCTTATACTAAAGTTATACTATGAACTAGTGAACATTCTATCTAATGATTAGTAAGGAATATTTAATAGTGATTTGGATAGTTAATCGTGGGTAACTTGTATAAAAATATTTAACTCCTCGCATTTCCATGTGAAGTTATCGGTGTATGTTACAAGCAGTATCAGAGCTAAAGGTTATAACACTGCCGCCTTTGGGATTTATTAAGCGCTAAATAAATTGAGGTATGCTATTAATGGACAACAGTTAAGGTGTGATTCTAGCAATATACATATTGATTGATATATGCAGTAGTATACTTTTAACATGAGATGTTTGATTCATGTTTATAACTACATTGAAGAGTAATAAGTAATAAATGTTGTTACAAAATTGTTTTCATAACATTGAAATTATGTTAAGGATAAAAGACAATAAAACCTTTGTTGTACTTATGAACAACCTGAGTACTCATTAGTGAAAGTGAGAGTTGACTATTAACATTTGGGTATATGACATATTACTCATAAATTTAATGAACATAACTAAATTTACCATGCACTACTTGAAAAAGACGAATGTGTATAGTGATGGTGTGTGAAAATAATGCATGAATGCAAAAGATGGGGAAACTCCTTGAAGAGGATGATAGAGTGTTTTAAAATGAAATTGAATGAACCCTTTCAGATGTTAGACATACACAATGGGTCAAGTAGTGATACTTTACTATAATGACTAATTGTCGAATGAGTATTTTTTGAATGAGTCGTGTCATGGATGCATTAAGATTATTAGTTGCATTAATTAGTTAGTGGTGTATGACTAACTAATAAAACATATATGCATGAATTAGTTTTGATTAACGATTATTGCAAGTTGTGAACAAGTAGTTACTTCATGTGTCATATTGTTGGTAACGGTACACTATTGGAATCGGAAATGTTTACTCTTACCCATGGGACTGTTACCCTAACTATTATTGATATATACACATTAATGAATATTTGTATATAATTGTATGCATGAAATTAAAATTAATTTGAAATTGAATATATTTTTTTAACAATGCATATTTATGATTAGTGTCATTGATGAGATTAAACATGTCTAGCTTAATGGCAACACGAAAAACCTGTGAAAATAAAATATTGCCGTGAAAATTGCAACGGTAATTGATAAATTATCATGTTATAATATGCATGATTTTTTTATTTGAGAAATAATAATGTATAACAAATTTATGTTATTGTTCCCTGTTAATCTAGATATCATTGGACCCACGTGGAGGGCCAAGTATGATGTATGATGTACATAAGTTTATTTTTCTCTATGTATAATGTGCATATAGTTCATTATGTAATTTACTATGGAAAAGAATGCTAAAAGAGAAATTTAACATTGTAGACAGTTGTGAACAATTGTAAAAGGCTAAAGGGCCTTGGGTTGATGGTGGTTGCTTTCCCAGAGGGGTTGATGGCACTTTTCTGTCCTGATTTCCTCTCCCTAGAGATATATGTTCTCAGTAAGGGAAAAGAGTTGGCCAAGATGGTGAAGAGGGGAAAAAATGAGGCAACTCTATTGATTTTAGACCTGTTGGAGGAGGTCCAAAATTCCTCATAGACGTGATGCCTTTAGAGGAATAGGCATGATTTTGCCAAGACGAATCCTATACTAGACCTTGAGTGGTCATTGGAATTCTCAAGTTGGTTTGGCAGTGGAATTCCATATTGTACCTCGAATTGTTTTTTGTCAAATAACTGTTTAGATGTGAAAATGACTCGATTTGGTTATGGAAACCAACTCCAATTAGTTGGGAGGAGCATTTTGTTTACCATTATGGTTCTCATAGCAGAAAAGTTAGTAATAAGTTATGTGTTATACTAAAATGATTTTTTATATGATTGTGTAAATATCTTATGTACATATTGAGAGGAAAGGAGCCTAGCACTAAGAAATGAATGACAGAAAGTATAAGTTCCTTTTATTGTATTACTAATCTTTTGAATGTCTTAGCAGGGGCTAGGACAATATGCACTTGGTGCATTAATTGACCATTTGCACGATTAGAGAGCTAGGTGCTCTCTGAGTACTTTTTGAAGTATTGTGTGGATTTCTTTAGCAGGATCAAAGACAGTGTGCATGTGGTACAATTATTTATAATTTTTATGACTAGAGTATTAGTGCTCTCTGAGTACTTGTGGAAGTGCTCGCTGAGTACTTGTGAAAGTACTCTGACTAAAACATCTCTTGATATTAGATGAATGTTTGATAGTTGCAAGTATATAATTCCATTGAAATTATGTGATTAATGTGATTGCATTTGTTAGTCTTACATTACAGGGTAATTGTCATGGACCCTTGTCATGGAGCGTTGATGGGTTTCCAAACCATTCCTAAATTATTTGTATGAAAGTGATCATGACTGAACCCAAGGTAATTGGTACATAATGGTAAGTTGGTATAGATATTTTGTTTTGTTTCTATGAATTTTAATAATGGATAAGTGGTTGAAAGTAAAAATTACTTAACTTAGCAGCTATAAATGCTTATGAATATTGACAAAACATTTTTTTTTTTTTTTGTTTATTGATTTTTCCTAGAAATATGAACCGTCATTTCAAAATGGAAGGATTCCCTCTTGGTTGTTTAGATCGTTATATCCTTACAGAAAGTTAATTTTAAACATAAGGGATGATGTTTAATTCAAGGGAGTGAGTATGTAACATCCCTTGAGTCGACATATTATAATGGATTGTGATTCTTTTTGGAAATATAATTCTAATTTACCATGTTTACCAAACCAAGAATTTGTTATATTCTTCAACGAATCGAACTTACATTAAGATCCATTAATAAAAAAAAAGTAATAATAGTTTACTTTACAGGTTTGAACTTCATGACTTAGTAAGGTGAAATATGGTGGTAACTTATATGTTGGAATTTACTATTATTATTTACCATTCAGTTGTAACCACTGAAGGTAACCATATCATTTCGTTTCTTTATTTTCCTGAGGAAACGAATGGTGAGGGATTGGTATTAGCCCGTTGTATTTTGAAAATCCTCTATTTGGATAGAGACACTGCTCTAATAGTGATATTTAGTTTGGTTCCCAATGATTGGTGGGAACCGAAATAGTAGTCAATTCTGAGGCCAATAATATCTTGTGAGATATTAGAAAAAATTTGTGTTAGAGATTCAGTTCAGTGCATTGCGTTACAAATTTTGTACATGAATGCCGAATCATTTTTATGTTGGCACAAAAATTACACTACAGCTTCAGTAGCTTTCTCGAAATTTTCTAGCTACAGAAAGAGAATATTGTTGCAGAGGAGCAATGACAATTTCCATATGTGGATGAGTACTGGAGTAGGGAGAGGAGTTCTTCAAATCAAATAAAGATAAGTATTTTTTTATTTGATTTAAGAAGGCTATGCATATGTGTGTTAGATTTTTTTTATAAATGAATTGTTATATACGTAAAACAATGGCATTTGCATGAGATTAGTCTCTACTTAAATTATTTCTTAAAAATGTGCATGTTATTGTGCATGAGATTAGTCTCTATTTAAATGATTTCTTAAAAATATGCATGCTATTATAATAGACTTTTTTTACAGAAGAATATGCATATGAAATTAATATGTGTATTATGCTTTATTTCTTTAGGAAAGAAAATATAAAAGGCATGAAAGAAAAATAGTTACCTTGCATTTGAGTTTGAAAATAAGTAATTGTTCTTGCATGCAATAAATTTGCTATTGTATTTTTCATTTCTTGAAAAGAGAAATGTATATGCATGTATTACATTTCGAAGAGAAAAGTCTATGCCTAAATTGTTAAATCCATGGAAAAGAGAAATGTCTATGCATGCATTATTAAATTTTTGGAAAAGAAAAATGTGTGGGTATGAACCAAATAATGGTATTATGCATTAGACCTTTAAAAAAAGCATTATTTAGTGCATGTAGAAAGAGAAACCAATGTGTTATATAAATATATATTTACATGCATGTAAAATATTAATTGTGTGCTAGAATTCTTGACACTGAAACATGTGTTTAATGGTTATTGTATTTTTGAGAACATTGATGTGTACTTACATGCACGAAAACTAAACTAGTTAGTTTAATGTTTCTTGAGAGGAAATAAGTTCTTTGCATGCACCAAATATAACTATTATGTTCGTTTCTTTTGGAATAAGATCATGTAAATATATTCAAGACTTGTATTAGATTTAATTGGAAAGAATACATATCTGTATGTGAGAAATGATAGCATGTTGTGTTCTACTACATTGGAAAATATTCTTTGGGAAATAAAATGAATTACATGCACAAAATCCATATTAATGTGTTGGTTTCCTTGGAATATATATATATATATATATATATATATATGGGTAGTGTTTGAATAATATTTGGAAAAGAATACATGTATTTGTATGTTTTATTACCTAAACTTTATGGAAAATGAAACATGTTCTAGATGTCTTATTATTCCAAAATTCCCTCTAAAGGAAAAGTGTGTTTGCAAGCTTGATTGTGTTAAAGAATTCATTTGGGAAGACTCTTATGGAAACTATATGCATTGCATGCATAATAACAACATTCATTGTGTTAGCTTTATTATAATTTCATGCTCCAAAAGCAATAGCTGAAGGGTTGGTTCTTTTGTTAAAGTTTAAGTAACTCGAATGCACATTGTGTCATTTTCCATTAAAGGAATTCCTGGAAAATTGTAGTGATTTGTCCTGTATGAATGTGAGCTTGTGCGAGAAGTGTAAAAATAACGTGGGGATTATTTTGACATGAATGGATAATTACTTGCTTACACTAAAGTAGTGATGTTAGAAGAAAACATGTTGTGATATTGTATTCACATTTCATGTATGCACATGATTAAGTGTTAAAGGATCGCTTAAAGATTGATTATTGATTGATTGAGGTTTTATTTAATCATTCTATAAAAGCTTTTTGATGACATCAATAGTAGGAAACGATGGTGACTTATGAAAAAGAAATATTATGCTTAACATGGTGGTAGGTAAATGATTAATGGTTCATGCAGGATGAGTGTGATCATGAGTACGAGCTGCGGGATGGTACGTTGATAGGTACATCAGTGCCACCAAGATATGGAGATATGAAGACTAGTGGGTAAATGCTATCTTAATTATTATTAATATGGCTTTAAGCTAGAATATTGTATATTTCTTGTAAGATTTATAGATAATGGTTAAGGGATGATCTCCCTTATAAGCCACTTGAGTGAGGGGTAAGCACCCCTACGAGTGTTAAATAATAAAATTAAACATTTGTTGGTTTTCACCCTACGAGGTTTCCAGGGTATATGGGTTTTCAATGATGTGATTGATTATTATGTAAAATTGATGATGTTGATTACTTTGTTGTTGTGATGTTCATAATGTCAAGTATGTGATGACTACATGAATAATGAAGTGAATGCAAGGTTACATCATACAGTTCAATGTTAATGTTCTACAATAGAGGTTGTTAATGGTTAAGCAACTTACTATTCTTATACTAAGGTTACACTATGAACTAGTGAACATCCTATCCAATGATTAGTAAGGAATATTTAATAGTGAATTGGATAGTTACCCATGGGTAACTTGTATAAAAAAATTTAGCGCCTTACATTTCCATGTGAATTTATTGGTGTATGTTACAGTTTTTTAGGGTATAACGCCCTTCCCCAAAACCTAACTCAAAAATTCATTTCCATATCTTCCTTGCGGTGGCCTCTTTGCAGCCACTTTTCTCTTCCCTGGTGCGACCTTGCCTCAAATTTTTTTTTTTTGGGAAGTTAGGCTATTCTATTAATTTGAAAACGTAAAAGTTACATATGCTACACACTGGGTTGGAAAGTTGTGCTTAGCTAATCCCAACCTTTGTTACATGGTTTCTAGGCTACCTCAGGGGAGGAAACCAGCCAAAAAAAAACTTGAAACAAAAGGTTACATTGTGCGCAGTACCGTAGCCATATCTAAGCAGTACAAAGTGAACAGTAACAAAAAGGCACTAATTGGAAGCTTGACAAAAAACATGAGAGATCTGTGCAGCTACGCGGGCTTTACTTTTCGTCTTCATCATCACTTTTGGGGACCTCCTCCTCAATGGGGCAAGCAAGGGCCTATGCAATAGCTTCCTCCGTGTCTGCCACAGTACACCTGGGATTGTGGACCGGTGCCCAGAGGATGGGGAAGTATGGATCTATGCCTTCGGGGACATGCATCTAGATGCCATCAGAATCCATCACCCATACATATGAATCCTCATATTCCTCCTCCTGCACTGGTAGCGGGTCATTTTTGTGGTGCTGGAGGTGAGTCTGGGGAGAGATGGTGCACTTCCTCGGGCCGTGTCTTCCTCTCTGCGCAGCTTGCCCAGGGGCTTCTGCATTCTGCTCGGGATCGGGATGTTGAAGATCAAAGTGCTGGAAGAGGAGCCTTCCATAGACTCTAGGCAATTGTTCTCGCCATTGTGATATTGGCTATGGAGAGCCCCTCTCTGTCCTCCTCAGATAGTCCTTTGGCGAAGTCTGGGAGCCATTGCACGCATAGGCAGGGGGATAAATTCAGGGGAGGGTACATAGAAAGGAAAGTGGCATTGGGGCTCAGGGGTAGGAATAGCTAGGGGAAAGGTGTGCAAGAAGGGGTGCGGCGACCCAAGGGAAACTATGCAGCGTGACTCTGAGAATAGATCTTCGTAGTATTCTGAAGTCAGGGAGAAGCTAGAGCATAGTTAAAGAGGCAAAAGGCAGAGATAATAGACTGTGTGTTGAAAAAGGATGAGAGCTCATTTTTTTAAAGGGGTTGGGGTGTGTGCAAGGAGGATATCAATGAGTGGGCTTCGCACGCATCTGCGTGCTATGATTGATCACCTGAGCAGGATCGAGTGAAGGAGGATGGCTGCAATATGGGTAAATCATTGTATTCATTAATGGTGAGAGATGAAAGGTGACTCTTTGGACATGGTGACACAGTTCCCGTCCTCTCGTCATCATTCCTAATTCTGTGACTAATGGTTTGAGGATTCACAGTAAGTGAGGCTCTGTGCAGAAGATCTCTACCTCCTATGGAGTGTGGGATGTGATTGTCACACGTGTCAGTTCTGTCACTCGCATCCAGGGAAAGTAGATCCTTCTGAATGAGAATGAGGCAATTGTGTCTGAGTGATTCTCCCCCAACCTGTGTTAAAGTGGAATGATGCAACCCACAGTTTATTTCCACCCCTTTGTTCGCCAGGAGATCTGCTATAGAGTTTGATTTCCTGTGAACATGACCAAAAGTGATGGCTTTATGGTTGTGCATCAATCGTTCCAACACCTTGAGCTTGTGGGCCAGTCTCTAGCTGTTGGAAAATTTTGAGGAAGTTGTGCCTTGGAGGATTTTTGTGGTAGCCATGGTTATGATTTGCAAGTCTCCCTCTATTTCCAAAGGGAAGTAATGAAACTCGATGGTAATTTGAATACCCTGCATCTGCCCTTTCAACTCCATTAAATTATTGTTTTCCCAACCTATATTGCCGTAGTAAATTCGAAGAGGGTCTCCTTGAGAGTTCCTGATAATGCCTTTGAAACCTACAATTCCAGGGTTGTCTTTGGACGCTCCATCGAAATCTCATTTGAAGAGTCCATTAAAGGGGGGAGACCATTTTTCTGGAGCGAGGGTTCTACCTGCGCTTCTAGGATTGATGTCCATGGGGGTGTTTAGACTCTGCCAATTGTTCCATATGCAGCACTATGCTGCAGAGGTGGGGAGGTCCACCTGACTCCAGGAATCTAAGGCCAAAGTTTATGAGAGGTTGTTGTGGATCCTCTTCGAGAGCTCATCAAAAGTGGATGCATTCTCTTTGAAGATGTGGTTGTTTCGTTTCTTCCAGATGTTCCAAATGAGGATAACCAGAATGATCTGCCAGATTCTGTTTAGGATATTACTGGTATATGGGTTTTCATCCCAGCTACTGATGGTGTTAATGATGTTTCCCCTTGCTCGGTTGGAACGTTAGCATAAAGCTGCAATTCTATCCCACAAGGAATTGGCGGTGGACCATTGGTCAAATAGGTGGTTGATGGTTTCCAAGTTATCCTGACATAAAGGACATCTGGAGGGTCCTACAAATCCCCTTTGAAAAATATTATCCCATGTGAGGATGCGTCGTTTACTAAGAAACCACAGTAAGGTTGCTATTTTAGGCCACAGATTGGCTTTCCATATCTTTTTCCAGATGAGATCTGCTGGTCCTGGGTTCAGCTAATGAAGAATGTTGTAGGCTTCCCTGGTAGAATAGTTTCCACTGGGCATATGCCCCTAAAGGAGAATTTCAGGTCCTATTTTTACTGAGATCCTCCCAGATTTATGTGTGGCTTTCATTGTTCCAGTTGTCTTGCCATCTGCTCATATGTAGCCATTAACTGTAACCTTGGGAGGTGTTGTCCATCGAGAATTCTTGAGTCTTCTGTATTTGCCTTCCTTGGAGAGCTGCACTCCATAGAGGTTGGGGGAAGATGGAGGAAAGGCTTGGAATATGTTTCCAAGAGTCCTCCCATAATTTGTCTTGGTTACCACTTCGCAGCTCCCATAAGTTGTGATTTTACATCATCATTTTTTGGTTGCTTGGCACTTTCTAGATTTGGGATCCAACCAGATCAAGTTTATACCTTATGAGATCCTCCTTTGGCAAGTAGTGTGCATACTTGGCTGTCCATAGGTTGGCCCATGGATCGTTAGGGTTGGAGACCCATTTCCAGCAGATGCTGACTCCCATTAAGTTGTTGTTGTGCTCAGGATCATGCAATCCTAATCCTTCCTGAATTTTGGTGGTGCAGACATCCTTCCAATTGACTAAGGTCCATTTATTCGTTTCTTTGGTGCCTCCCCATAGAAAATATTGTTGCAAGTTACGCATGGCTTTGAGAACCCATTTGGGAGCTGCAAGGACCGAGAAGAGATAGATAGGGAGGGATTGCAGAACAGATTTGATGAGGAGCAGGCAGATAGCTATGTTGAGGGTGCGATGGGTCCAGTTGGATAACCAGGATTCCATTTTGTCCAGTAAAGCTCTCTAGGATGAGTGATTGATGGCCAAGTTAGTTAGCGGGGCTCCTAGGTATTTGGAAGGTAAATAAGCAATGGAGAATCAAGGATGCGGGTGATAGTGCATTGGGTTAGAGGGGCGGTGTGAAATATGAATACCTTTGAATTGTAAGGATTGACCTCTGTGTTGGAGGCCTCAGAGAAGGATTCGAGAACGGATTTGAGGGTTCGGGCTTCCTGGACCGAGGGGTAACCCATAATCATATTTTCATCCACAAATTGTTGGTGAGAGGAGGGAGGCAGGTTGTGGAGGTTTAAACCAAGCAAGGATGGAAGTTTAGAGAAGGAAACCCAAGCCTTTTTCCATGATGATGAAGATAAAGGGAGAGAGGGGGTCCCCTTGTCTTATGCCTCTCATGGGATTGAAGGTAACAGAGGGGATGTCATTGACCAGAATGGAGAGAAATGGGGAGGTAATGAGACTCATGATCCATCTAACCCAGGTATGGCTGAAGCCAAAGGCTAGAAGAACATTTTTGATGTAGTCCCATTGAGTTTATAAAAGGACATTAACAGGTCAATTTTAAGAAGAATTGTTGTGAAACCAGCTCCAAAAATAGAAGAAAAGAGATATCAACGCCTTAGAAATAAGCCACTTCGAGGGGGAAATCTCCAATACATTACATGAATGAAAAATTCTTGGATGATACAAATGACCAAAACCTCCTTCTATATATAGGAGTCCATGGGGGCACAATATAATTCTAGTGGGGCCACAATGTAATCCTAGCCGACCTAACAATAATAATGTAAGGGCACAATAATAACCATATGGGGGTTACAGGGGTATAAAAATAACAATAAAGTGGGCTACACTAACATAATAAGAGACTACACTATTAATAAAGGGACTTAACATGCCCCTCTCCTTCAAACAAGTGTTGTCTTCAACGCTTGATTATTTCATGATGCTTCTGTATAAAATTCTCATCCTCCCATGTGGAATCTTCTACAGGAAAGTTCTTCCACTTGGTGAGATACTCTGAAATTGATTGTACTTGTTTAATTCTTGTTTCTGTGACTACTTCAAAACTTCTTTCGATGTGATGTTGATCTTCCTGTTGTTTCATTAGATTTGCGCCAAAGTTAGGTTATCCTTTGAGAGTCGGAGAACTTGTTGTTGATGCTCGATGTGATCTTCCACTAATTTATCATCCATATTAGCTATTATTTGATCATTTAAACCATCCAACTTAGCCTCTATTTCTGCTTTTAAACCGTCTATGTCATCTTCGGTTGCTCTTCGTAAGATTGAAATTTGTTGCACTTGGTACCGTAATTTTGATATCTCATACTGCAATTCTTCCTCTTCATGCGTCATAGTATAGCTTTTTGAGGGCTTAATGGGTGTTGAATTATTTTTAGGGGCCATTTTAGAATCTAATACTGATATATATTCTACAATATGCCCTTGGAATCAATTCAACTTGATTCTTCAAACAAGACTTATGCAATTCAGGAAAACAAATACACACCTTTTACTTGCTTTTGAGGAGCTCTATATTGAAATTGAATTATATTTGTAATTACAGATCCTCAATATCTGAAATTCAGCCTTGTAGTAGCCCTCTAAAGCTTCTTTCAAATTTCACAGGTTTGACTTGATTTGGATTCTTCAAGGAAAATTTATGTCCAATATTCCACAATGACCCAATTATGGACTGGTTCAGTAGAGCGAAATTGTACGACTTGCACGTGTCACTGTTTCCTCCTTTGTTGGGTGTGGAGCCTGATTATCTTATTTATTTTGTATCACATCATTGGACCCCTGTACCTTAAAAGGGGCGACAACGCCACCCGTAATTAATCACTGCCGTGGGGGGTCCAGGGGGGGCAGCAGCGCTTTTCGGAGCCCCCACCTGGCGGGGGGTTTCGAGGGCAGTGCCCCAGAAGCTAAAAACAAATGTAAAATTTCCTTGTAAAAGTATAATAATTTCTAGTCAATCTGGGCCGTTCATAGGCAGATGATCTAACGGTAGAAGTTATGTTTAGTTTAGGGTTTTTTTTGCCCTAAAAGGCAACCCGCTTGTATATATGAGGGTATTGTATTGAGGCTGTGTATTATGTGTGTATTCTCAGAGCGAGAAACAGATAGGGAGACTGTGAGAGAGAACAGAGGATATTACAGCAGATCTGCTGTAGGTTTTGTCTCTTCAATTTTGTTGGATAATAGAAAGGAAGGACTAGTTTTTCGGGGTGGATGTAGCCCAAACTGGGTGAACCACGTATAGTTGTGTCTCTCTGGTTTTATGTTTTTTGTGTGCTTGTATTTTTCGCATATTTTATGTGTTGCATTTCTCCATAATATATAATTTTCTAACAACTGGTATCAGAGTCAAAGGTCTATTTGGCTGATAAACTTGCAGGAAAGAAGGGTTCCTGGTTCGAGTGGGAGCAATGGAGGAAGATGGTAAATTTAGCGAGAAATTTAACGGCAAAAACTTCTCGTTGTGGAAGATGCAGATGGAAGATTATCTGTATCAGAAAGATCTGTACCTACCATTGAGCAGAAAAACAAAGAAGCCGGTGGCCATGACAGACGCGGAATGGAACATTCTCGATAGAAAGGCACTCGTAACAGTACGGTTGTGCCTTGTGGTGTTAGTCGCCTTCAATATTTCGAAGGAAACAACAACAGAGGATTTGATGCAGACGTTGGCGAAACTATATGAAAAATCCTCAGCCTAAAACAAGGTATTTCTTATGAAACGATTATTTAATATGAAGATGTCGGAAGGTGGATCTGTTGCAGACCATTTAAATGATTTTAATACAGTTATCAGTGAGTTAAGTTCTGTAGGGGTAAAATTTGATGATGAAGTTAGGGCCTTTCATTTCTGTGTTCATTGCCAGAAAGCTAGAATGGTTTAGTTATGGCCATTAGTAACTATGTCTCTGGATCTAGTACTTTAAATTTTGATGATGTTGTCGGTGTTATCCTTAGTGAGGAAATGCGACGGAAAAGCTCTGGTGAGACATCGGGTAATGCTTTGAGTGCAAAGTCTAGGGGAAGAAGAATGGAAAGAGGAAATAGCTCGAGTTATCGCAGTAAATCAAGGAAAGGCAGATCCAAGTCCAAATCAGGGATAGTGTGCTAGAAATGCGGAAAGAGAGGACACCTAAAGAAAGACTGTAGATCTTGGAAGGGAAAAGAAGGAGATGCACAGCAAGAAAACAATCATGAAGAAAATGTGACAGGTGATGTGTTACAAGATGCTTTGATTATTTCTTTTGAAAATGTTACTGATTCTTGGGTTGTAGATTCATGGGCTTCATTCCATGCCACACCTGATAAGAAATATTTTCATGACTATGTTCAAGGAGATTTTGGACAAGTTCGTTTGGGTGATGATAAACCTTGTAAATTTTTTGGAATGGGTAAAGTTCTTGTAAAACAATAGAATGGAAACCAATGGCTACTAAAGAGGTAAGGCATGTTCCAGATCTGAAGAAAAATATGATTTCAACAGGATAGTTAGTCAGTGAAGGTTGTGTGACAACTTTCACAGATAAAACTTGGAAGGTCACCAAAGGAGCGCTAGTAATAGCGAAAGGTGAAAAGGTTGGTACATTGTATTTATGCAATGGTATTTCTAACTCTGTTAATGCTTTAACTTCCAAAGGAGCAGATGTAGGATTATGGCATCATAGACTCAGAAACATGAGTGAGAAAGGAATGAATATTCTTCACTCAAGAAATTTGTTGCCAGGTTTGAAGAATGTTGATTTGGATTTCTGTGAAAATTGCATTTATGGAAAACAAAAGAGAGTCAGATTTATCAGAGTTGGGAAAGAAAAGAAAAGCGAAAAATTGGAGCTTGTGCATATAGATGTATGGGGACCTGCTCAGGTATCATCTCTTAGTGGCTCTCGTTATTATGTTACTTTTATTGATGATGCAACTAGAAAAACATGGATTTATTGTATTTAGAATAAATCTGATGTATTTGATACTTTCAAGAAATGGAAATCTTTGGTTGAGATTGAGACAAGAAAGAAGTTGAAGTGTCTCAAATTAAACAATGGAAGTGAATATTACATCAAAGAGTTTGATAGGTACTGTTTAGAGCATGGAATTCGCAGAGAGAAGACAGTTCCAAGAACACCACAAGAAAATGGTGTGTCAGAAAGAATGAATAGAACAATCATGGAGGGTGCAAGGTGCATGAAATTGCATGCAGGATTGCCTTTACAATTTTGGACAGATGCTGTAGATACTGTTGTTTATCTAATAAACAGAGGGCCTTCAAGTTCCTTGGATGGTGGTATTCCAGAGGAAGCATGGACAGGTAAAGAGGTAAACTACTCTTTTTTAAATTCTTTTGGTTGTGAGGCCTTTGTCCATATTAATAAAGAAAATAGAACAAAGATTCAACCAAAATCAAAGAAATGTACCTTTATTGGATATGGTGTTAATGATTTTGTTTATCGCTTATATGATTATGAAAATCACAAAATCATTAGGAGCAGAGATGTAATATTCAATGAAAAGATCTTGTATAAGAATCAGTTGCAGGAAAAGAAACAGGAAAAAGAAAGAAATGAATACATGGTTCTTGATGAGATAACTGAAAAAGTAAAGGTGCCTGAAAATAATAATAATCAACAACCACAACAGCAACAACCACCAGAATAGCAACATGCACCTCAAACACCTGAAAGTGGTGTTAGAAGATCTACCAGGATAAGTAGACCCCCTGAACGATACTCTCCTTCATTATATTATTTATTGTTGACTGATTCTGGTGAACTCGAATGTTATGAAGAAGAAATGCAGGTTGAAAGCAGGAAGAAGTGGGAGCTAGCCATGGAAGAAGAGATGGAATCCTTAATGCATAACCAGACTTGGGACTTAGTCAGGTTGCCTGCAGGTAAAACTACATTGCAGAATAGATGGGTTTACAGGCTGAAGGAAGAAGATGGAGGAAAACAAAGGTACAAAGATAGACTTGTGGTGAAGGGGTTTGCGCAGAAGAAAGGTATTGATTTTGATGAAATATTTTCTCCTGTTGTTAAGATGACTTCAATTAGAACTATCTTAAGTCTTATAGCAGCGGAATATTTACATCTTGAACATTTAGATGTAAAGACGACATTTCTCCATGGAGATTTGGAGGAAGAGATATACATGCAGCAACCAGAAGGATATGAGGTAAAAGGGAAAGAAAAATCAGTGTGCAGGTTAAAGAAGAGCTTGTATGGCTTAAAACAAGCTCCAAGGCAGTGGTATCTAAAATTTGACAAGTTTATGTTGATCATTGTGTTTATTTAAAAAGGAAAAATGATGGCAGCTATATTATATTGTTATTGTATGTAGATAACATGCTTGTTGCAGGGTCTAACATGTAGGAAATAAATGTGCTCAAAAGAAAATTAGTAAATTCATTTGCAATGAAGGATTTTGGAGCTGCAAAACAAATCCCTGGTATGAGGATAACTAGAGACAGGAAAAATCGCAAATTAACACTGTCTTAGAATGAGTACATAGAAAAGGTGTTGAAAATATTTAATATGTAGAATGCAAAACCATTTAGTACACCTTTTGCTAGCCATTTCAAACTTAGTAAGGAGATGTGCCCCAAGACCCACGAAGAAATGGAATATATGTGTAAAGTTCCATATGCATCAGCAGTTGGAAGCTTAATGTATGCAATGGTCTGCACAAGGCCTGATATTGCACATGCAGTGGGAGTTGTAAGTAGGTACATGAACAATCCAAGAAAATAACATTGGATGGCAGTAAAATGGATTCTCAGATATTTGAGAGGTACCACAAATCAAGCATTATGCCTTGGTGGTTCAAACATTGCTCTATAGGGATATGTTGATGCAGATATGGCAGGTGACAGAGATAACAGGAGGAGCACTACAGGATGTGTATTTACTGTAGGTGGAATAGCTGTCAGTTGGGTTTCAAAAATCCAAAGTGTTGTTGCACTTTCAACAATATAAGCAGAGTCTGTTGCTGCTACAGAGGCTAGTAAAGAAATAATTTGGTTACAAAGGTTTATGGATGAATTGGGTAAGAAGCATGATATGGGCACATTATACAGTGATAGCCAAAGTGCCATTCATCTTTCAAAGAACTCAGAATTTCATTCCATAACTAAACACATACATCTCAAGTACCATTTCATACGGTCAGTATTGGAAGATGGAGAGTTGAAGCTGGAAAAGATACACACTAGCCAAAATCCTGCAGATATGCTAACAAAAGTTGTAACCAGGGAGAAACTGAGAATGTGCTCAATTTCAATTGGTCTTCAAGGATGACGATGAAGATGAGGAACATCCAGGTCCAAAGAGGAGTCATTGTCCAGCAAATGAGGCAGTGGTGGAGTTGCTACAATCAGTGTCCAAGTGGGAGATTGTTGGGTGTGGAGCCTGATTATCTTGTTTATTTTGTATCACAGCATTGGACCCCTATAGCTTAAAATGGGCTGCAACGCCACTCGTAATTAATCGCTGCCGTGGGGGATCCAGGGGGGGCGGCAACGCTTTTCGGAGCCCCCCCCTGGCGGGGGGTTTCGGGGGCAGCGCCCCCGAAGCTAAAAACAGATGTAAAATTTCCTTGTAAAAGTATAGTAATTTCTAGTCAATCTGGGCCGTTCATAGGCGGATGATTTGACAGTAGAAGTTATGTTTAGTTTAGGGTTTTTTTTTCCCTAGAAGGAAACCCCCTTGTATATATGAGGGTATTGTATTGCGGCTTTGTATTATGTGTGTATTCTCAAAGCGAGAAACAGATAGGGAGACTGTGAGAGAGAATAGAGGATATTACAAAAAATCTATTGTAGGTTTTGTCTCTTCAATTTTGATGGATAATAGAAATGAAGGACTGGCTGTTCGGGGTGGACGTAGCCCAAACTGGCTGAACCATGTATATCTGTGTCTCTCTGGTTTTATGTTTTTTGTGTGCTTGTATTTTTCGCATATTTTATGTGTTGCATTGCTCCATAATATATAATTTTCTAACATCCTTTGGCTTTGAAATTGATATAAACGAAACTACCATCTGTTTACTTGTGGCCACTTTTTACAACATTCCAATCCGATGCTCAGAGAGAGAGTTATGAAGATTTTCCCATGATAACCTCTTTGAGATGAAATTCGGTAGCCTGAAAAATACCTAACGTCCATAGATCATATCTCCGAAAATATTGTGAACCAAGCTTTGAAACCTTGCGACGATGTTCTTCAGGATTTTGGATTTTCTCTCTAAACATTTCAGCTTCTGAAACTTCGTAGAAAAAGAGTTATAGCGCAAATTCCGTGATGCCCTGTTTAGGTTAAATTCAAGAGCCTGCAAAAAGCCTAACTTCCACAGATCATATATCCAAAACTATTGAGAACCAAGCTCTAAAATTTTGCGATGATGTGCCTTAGGATTTCGGCTTCGCACTCTAAAAATTTCAGCTTCTTAACCTTCATAAAAAAAAATTTATAGCGAAAAATCCACGATGACCGGTTTGGAGCAGCGAAAACCCTAGAATCTAAAGCTCTCATACCAAATGTTGTGAAACCAGCTCCAAAAATAGAAGAAAAGAGATATCAAAACCTTAGAAATAAGCCACTTTGAGGGGGAAACCTCCAATACATTACATTAATGAAAAATTCTTGGATGATACAAATGACCAAAACCTCCTATATATAGGAGTCCATGGGGCCACAATATAATCCTAGTGGGGCCACAATGTAATCCTAGCCGACCTAACAATAATAATTTAAGGGCACAATAATAACCATATGGGGGTTACAAGGGTACAACAATAACAATAAGGGGGGCTACACTAACATTATAAGGGACTACACTATTAATATAGGGACTTAACAAGCATGCCTAGTTTTTTATTATTCAGATTATTATTCACCCTCTACAGGTAAGAAATTCCATGGAAAATATCAACCTCATTTTGAATTTACTTTATGTATTCATAACTTTTTTCTTGAATTTGTTTGCAGGGTTTTGAATTTGGCGTTCTTTTCCATTCTTACAGGTATTCACAAAACGTTTACTTCCTACCAGTGTTGGCACCCTTCATCAACATGCAGGTAAACAAGGTTTTTGGTCTGTACACAATTCCATAGGTTATTTGTTCCTATGGGGCTAATTCTCGTTACCAAACACACGGTTTAGATCGGTGATGCTTATGGCTACATACCCCTTCACAAGCAACATCTTTAATCTCACTTTGATTCACAACCCTCAACTTTCTTCTTCCCAATATTAATGATTCGACCTTCTACTGTGTGAATGTAGGTATGCCCTTTTTCTCTGTTGTCAATGTGTTGTTTTTGAGAAGTCAAGTTCACATTTAACCGATAGTCACCTTGTACTTGTCTTTCTTAGGTACAATAACTCTTAAATGGCCGAGATGAGCAACTACACTCTTCTATGTGCCATTTTTCTTAGGGTTAATTTCAAGCAAGGGTTTCTCACTCGAGTTCCCTTAGAGATCATAGACCTTTGAACACATATTTCATTAAATTCGGAAGTTTTCCGTCGATCTAGAATTTAGAGATTTTAACTAGATTGACTTTTTTCAAAATGTGGAATTATAAAATCACTTAGCTTACTAATTTTAATGTAGATATTCACCATTTTTTGTGAAAATTTTATCATGGTAAACTATATAAAACAAATTTATATAAATTTGAAAAATAAAATATTTCACATCTTAATCTTGGATTCCTTACATTATCTCTTTGAAGACTTTTTGGGGTTTGTACTAAAATATAAGTTTGTTAAAGTTATCTTATGAAAATAATGCTGTGTATGTTACTATTATTAACTTTATGAAAATAATGTTGTGTATGTTACTATTATTAACTTTATGACAAGAACGTTGTGTATGTTATTATTATTAACCCATTTAATTATAATCTGATATAGTAAATGTCATGTATGTTTTAAGTTACAATTATTACTAAGAAAAGGTTGGCACAATTTAAAAGTCTATCGCCTTTGCAACACTTGTAATATGGTTGAAGATGAAAAAACCTCTTAGATCATCTAGTTTATACTCATATTGTATTTAAATTTCAAAATATTTGTGGCGCTACCAACCTTCTTGATCTTTTAACTAAACAAAATTATGATGATCTTGAAATACTTATTTTAATGCTTTTTGAGCATAACAATAAAATTCTAAAGAATTTTGAGTAATATCTTTATGGCTTCTTATATACCATATTTGGTCTTAGTGGATGATAATCATCATTCTCGCCATCATCATTACATACTATTGTAGGAAGTTTGAACCATTTTAGAGTTGATAGGAGAAAATATTTTTTATGATTAATTTAAATGTTGAATGAGTAGTAGTATAATTTATTTGTTATTTATTATTTGTACTTTTGTGTTAAAACATAAGTTAATTGAGACTTACTTGGATGAATAATAGATTAATATGCAAGATATATTAAGTATAAAGGTGTTTAATGACAAATTATCATAGTAATGTGTCCAATATATACCAGCATAGATCCATCTTAAATACTCATTTAACATGAGTCTAGAGGGATTAAATGTTGAATGAGAGTAGTAGTATAATTTATTTATTATTTATTATTTGTACTTTTGTGTTAAAAACTAAGTTAATTGAGACTTAATGAATAATAGATTAATATGCAAGATATATATTAAGTATAAAGTTATTTAATGACAAATTATCATAGTAATAAATACAGATTTAATTTCAACCTAGAGGGATCAAATTTATTCACGTGCAAACATTTTTAGAGTGAAAAATACAATGTTCTTACTTTTCATTGTTTAATTTGTATTTTTGAATGCTAAATAGAGTACATATAAGACCAAACAAAAATTTTAACCATAAATACTTAATTTTTTTTCTATATATAGTTATATATTAATTTGTATTTTTGAATGCTAAATAGAGTACATATAAGACCAAACAAAAATTTTAACCATAAATACTTAATTTTTTTTCTATATATAGTTATATATGAAGTTGATATTGACATAAATTAGTTAACATAGATCTTCAAATAGTTTATTTGAATCTCTCGCTGAAATATTTTTGAAAAGTAAAAGATTTAAACATCTGATTCAAACATTTTTTTTTTTTTAGTTCTAATTACTTTACAACATATTCATTGTTTCTTTAATTATATTCAAAAGGATTTAAACATTTGATTTACACATGATTTTTTACTTTTGATTACTTTACAACATATTCATTTTTTCTTTAATTATAGTCAAACGTACACATCCCCTCATACTAGGTTGTAGAATGAGCCTCGCCTCTTGACTCAATTACTAATCATTTTAATTATCAAAATCAATCATGAATTATAATAGTAACAAAGTTATACAATTTGATTATTTTCGAATTCAAGAGGAAAGAGAGAAAATTGACTAAACTATTTATTACAAACGTTTAGTTTTTATTCCTGGAGTGTTTAAGGATATTATATTGAAAAGAACATATTGACATTCATCTAAAACTTAGATTACTTACATTATTTCTATTATCATTAATATTTATATTTATGTATTAAATTTGACTCTTGAATAATAGATTTTGTAAAAATATCCTTACCTATAAAGTTATTTAACAAGATATTAATATTGTGTTTCTTACTATTATTAACCATTTTAAATTGACACTAACTACTTTTCCTATGTTGAGTAAAAATTTATTATCCTAGTACAATGTTGTCACCACTTCAAAATCTATCAGAGGAAATACTTTATAAGTCTAGTTGTGTTGTTCAATGATCAAAATCAATTTTTTATAAATTAGAGTGCAACAAAACAAAAAAATTGATTTATATCAATTGTAGTAATAAATATTAAGGAAAACTCACTTCAAACATTATTACAAGTGTCTATCATTTTTTCATTAAGTGTTTAAATCGTTTATATTAAATAGAATACTAATTAGCTACTCCACTATTGTTTTAATAGACCAAGTTTAGAAGATTTTATATTTAAGTGCATTATTGAATTTGATTATGCATATTTGATATGGTGAGAAGTCTTGTTGGTCAAACAAAGCTTTGAAAACTTAAATACTTTATGGCATTGACATGTTATTTGTATCACCACATGATTATATTGAAATATTAAATAGTATAAAACTCCTCCAAAAATAATATGAAAAGAATATTTGATATACAACAAATATTGAGAAGTGGTGTTGGCCAAACAAAGCTTTGAAAACTTAAATGTTTTATGGAACTGACATGTCATTTTGTATCACCACGTGATTACATTGAAATACTAAATAAATAGAAATCCTCCAAAAATAATATGAAGAGAATATTTGATATACAACAAATATTGAAAAGTGTGTCTGAATGTATATTAATAGATCCTTCAAAAAAAAAATTATAGTCAAACTTACACATCCCCTCATACTAGGTTGTAGAATGAGGCTCACCTCTTGGCTCAATTACTAATTATTTTAATTATCAAAATCAATCATGAATTAGAATAGTAACAAAATAATACAATTTGATTATTTTCAAATACAAGTGGAAAGAGAAAAATGACTAGACTATTTATTACAAATGTTTAGTTTCTATTCATGTAGTGTTTAAGGATATTGTATTGAAAAGAACATATTGACATTCATCTAAAACTTAGATTCCTTACATTATTTCTATTATCATTAATATTTATATTTATGTTTTAAATTTGACTCGTGAATAACAGATTTTGTAAAAATATTCTTACCTATAAAGTTATTTAACAATATATTAATATTGTGTTTCTTACTATTATTAACCATTTTAAAATGGCACTAACTACTTTTCCTATGTTGAGTACTAATTTATTATACTTGTACAATGTTGGCACACTCCAAAATCTATAAGAGGAAATATTTTATAAGTCTAGTTGTGTTGTTCAATGATCAAAATCATTTTTTAACAAAACAACAAATTTGATTTATATAAATTATAATAAGGAATATTAAGGAAAAATCACTTCAAACATTATTACAAGTGTCTAACATTTTTTCATAAAGTGTTTAAATGGTTTAAATAGAATGTTAATTAGCTACTCCATTATTGTTTTAATAGACCAAGTTTAGAAGATGTTGTTTTTAAGTGCATTATTGAATTTGATTATATCCATATTTGATATGTTAAGAAGTCATGTTGGTCAAACGAAGCTTTGAAAACTTAAATATTTTATGGCAGTGTCATGTCATTGTATCACCACATGATTAAATTGAAATACTAAATAATATAAAACTCCAAAAATAATATGAAGAGAATATTTGATATACAACAAATATTGAAAAGTGTGCTTGAATGTATATTAATAGATCCTTCAAAAAACATTACATTCATGAATCATATAAACCTAATCTTAAGATATTCGCTTAAGGAGGTCAAGAACATATTCTATTCCATATTTATTTATCTTGGTCTTCTTGCAATGTTCTTTCTTTGGCATCCATGCCCACAGTGTGGTATTAATTGGAATAGAGCCAAGTTTTGTGTCATCAAGATTTGGTATCCAATATTTCTCTAAAAAATTTCCATTTTATTTCCCTGAAATAGGCTTCCACCAATCAACCTTTACATGAAGATTCTTACTTTCATTATCCCTAAATATATCTAAGATGGATTTTTCCATCCAAATCATCTCTCCTGCATCCTCATTTCCTGATCTAATTGGCAACATCTTTCCTTTCTCAACATCAATCTTTGGATTGAATGTTGGCTTTGGCTTGTTGCATTTGGGTCCAACATATACTGGTTCATCTATTGCATTATCAAAATCTTCATCCATAATACCTAAGATTACATGGAGCGCATTACGATCAACATCAACAATGTGCCTTTATTGGGCTAGAAATCCTCAAAAGATGAATCACTTCTATCTATTATTCTATGATCATTATAGATTCCATCTAAGGTATCAAGAACACTTTCCCAATACACTACTTTATTTTTCCATTCCTCAGTAACAATTGGTGAATCCTCATTCTCAATAGTGTCTTTCCACATTTTTATGTACGATGTTATCCCTTCCTTTAGTTCTTTGAAATAGGCATCATTATTTTTGGAAGGTAATAAAGATGGGTTCTGTATGGAAATTATAGGTCGACCTTCAGCATCTATATTCCATAACTCAACTGGTTATAACCACTCAATATCTCTAATGGATTCTTTGTACCTTAGTACTGGAATATCATTGAGTACAAGAAATTGGAAGTATTCAATATTAATATGTCCAACTAGTGCATTTTTTCCCTCCTTGATGTATCCATTGAGGAAACTTTGAAGTCATAGACCTTGTCAATAAGTGTAGGTGGAAACACTCGATTTTCTTCAATTATGCGATATGTATCCATCATTTCAGGTAAATATATTTTTAGTTTCTAGCTTGGAAGACATTCTTCTATAGGTCCCATCTATGTCTTCATGGTTGTGCCACACAAACGAGAATCCAACCTCAATAGTGATGAAGACACCAAGCGCAGTTAAAAGTGATAAAAACATGAAAAGATAGCGATTCTTATTATCACTTGCTACATTGTCTAACTGTAACAAAAAATGTGGAGGAGGAGCTTTAAAATAAACATTTTTACTCTTTGATCTTCCATGAGATATAAAATCATCCTTGTAAACTTGACATTTTGAGTAAATAGAGGTGTCAAGTAATGCATTTGTAAGTGGGTTTCTTGAACTTCCACTCTCATAAAGTAGATCGCCATACATATCAATTTTTGGGTCTTCAAGGTCCCTTAAGCACTTTGCAAGGGATGTAATAGTAAATTGCGATCCCATATGTACAAATGGTAGGGAGAAATGACCAAAACCTCATGTCTTATGCCTATGTGTTAGCATACATGTCAATGACAAACCTAAATTTGTTCCTACAATAGATCTTGATTTGACATGTAGCCTTGGGATTGAAGTCTTTGTTTTATCCATTTTATCACGGATAATGCTCAAATACTCCTTTGGAAACTGCTCTGATATAATTCTATGGGAATAGTAGCAATATCTTCCACACATAACAATCTTGCTATGTTTTTTCAGCCTACCTCGTGCCTTTTCTTCCAACTCTTTTGTAGTCGTTGACTTCATCTATGCTTTCAACACAATACATTCACTTCATAAACTGAAGTTGGTGTTCTTTGAAAATTCCACATCTCGAAACTTAGTATTGCATATCTTGCTCATTGTTGACTGTGATATTGATGGGTAATTGAGATTTTGAAGAGCCTCATTGATCTCTTTTAACAAAGAATTTTGTGTGTAATTCAATGGAAACAATCTTAAAGGAGAAAAATTCTCCATCTTCTTCAACTTGACATGTTTGTTTTGGTGAAAAATATGAATTATCCATCACAATTTTGTGCAATATTTCTATGGCTGCCACGATGTGTCCTCATGATTTGCATGTGTTGGTGTTACCATGAATAGCTTTGATCTGTCCATGTTGGAAATAATGTTGGTAGTTATAGAATGTGCTTTGAGGAATCTTATGTATCTTATACCATGCTTTCTTACAAATAATATTCACATTAAATCTCATGTCCTTTACATTTCTAGCAAAAGGTGATAGGACATGGCCATGGCTCCTTGACATGACTGTGTTTGAGGTGAGTGAATTCAAGACAAATTCCTTAATACCATTTCTATTTATGTTTCATACCCCTTCTAGCACCTGCAATGGCCTTCCTATCCACATGTTGAAGACAAAATTTTCTACAACATACATCTGGTACCAAAAGCCAAATTTCTTTCTCTTCACCTATTTTTGTTTGAAATTTTGAAATTTTTGTTGTAGCCATAACTCATTTATTCATTTTATATGGCCTTGTTACATGCATATCAATTGAGTTTATATCTTTTTCATTAAAAAGATACCCATCCCATTTGTTTAAGGGATTTGTGTCCTCTATAACATTCCATATCACAAGTTCCTTAGGTGGTTCCTTGAAGTTTTCCTTAACCCTTAATATCACACTGTCTTTGTCCACCAACTTATTTATTGACAATCTAACCAAGCAATGTATAGAATTATCCCCAATTCTGCATATTTCACAATTTCCATCTATCTCTTCCAAAAAAGCACCAAACTCCATTTCACCTAGTGTTTCACCTTCAATAATGTCATCCTCGCGGACACTAACTAACATTCCTTTGGCAATGCACATGCTTGTTCCCATGCATTCATGTGTAAGAGAAACCATTGTACATTTGAATCTAACCCTATCTTGGGGAATATTTATGGCATGATCATGACAGTGAGGTTCGAAATCTGATTCTGGCCAAATCTCATAAGATTCCAATGCACCCCCTATTGTATGCTCAAATCTTGTTGGATGTGGTAGATCAACATCATGTTTTAAAAACTTCTCAATTGTAACCAATATGCATCCTTTATTTACCATATTTCCATGCACTTTATGCCCAAGCTTTGTATTGAATATGGAGCCCTCACCCACCTTCACTCCATGTTGCAGAAGATCTACCTTGTCTCCAATAGAAAATGTAGAAGAAAAATTTGCACCTGTAAATGAATATAAATAAGGTTAGTTTTTACTCAAAAAAAAAGTATTATACTATCAATAATATTTGAACATGTGCTTCAATATTTTGATTTACCTATGTTGTGCCTCAAATCCATGATCTTCAATCCATGGATGCTCCCTTCATCAACATCCTCCCCAATCAAATGTGCTTGAGTGACATCAATTATCAAAATTGCAACATAACATGCATTAACCCTTTCTCTGACATTTAAAGTTCTAGACTCTGTAGATTCGACCCTTCCTAGCCCAAAAAATTGATCATTAATAAGGAGATCAACATAGTCCCCTTTTGTATATTTTCCATTCTAGCTTGTACCAATTCTGTAACAACAATTAAACCATGAATTGTAATTAAAAGGTGAACCATGTAAAGTGTGATTTTATATTTTCACAAAAACACACAACTTTCAAAAAAGTAATATAGATGCAATAATTTAAATAGTATGGTAGTCATATTGTATGTAATGAAACATTGTTCCCCACCATATAGTGCCTACTACCAAAAATTACTATACATGAAAATTACACAAAAACATATATGAAGACCATGCAATTAGAGACGTATATAGTATCATAGAATGACAAATATTAGCTCATATCAAACTACCAAGTTCCTATTTAACTTCATAAATGACACTTGTAGTCTTAATGCATATGTATGAATAATGATCATAAGAATTTTGTAGAATTTGAAGAACCAAAACATGGTTCATTGGAAAATATAAGAAATTCAAAGATTGATGCTACATAAGATGTCTAAAAGCCCCATGGAAAGGAGAAATTAATTTTTCACTTAGGGAGGATGTTTGATGTTTGAATTTGATAATCAAAAGCCAAAATTGAGGTTTTCTTCCAAATAAAATTTTTGAATGACAAATATCAGCTCATATCAAATCATCAAGTTTCTATTTAACTTCAAAAATGACACTTGTAGTCTTAATGCATGTATATGAATAATGATCATAAGAAATTTGTCGAAGTTGAAGAACCAAAACATGGTCCTTTGGAAAATCTAAGAAATTTCGAGATTGATGCTACATAAGATGTCTAAAAGCCCCATGAAAAGGAGAAATTATATTTTCACTTAATGAGGATGTTTGATGTTTGAACTTGATAATCAAAATCCAAACAATAGGTTTTCTTCCAAATAAAAGTTCTGGTATTGTAAATATTAGATAATTCTCATTTTTATTCTAAAAGTAAAGATATTTCATTTTACAAACCTTTAGTTCCAATGTTAGCACTCCCTACCTATACACATCTAAGGACATACTATTTATGATGAATACAAAGGTATGTTAACTTTAGGTACTCGAAAAGTGTATATTTGAGTTTTCCTATATTTTCATGTTGATGAGGAAGAGTCTTATCTTATGCATCCAAACATTAGTGAAATTGTTTTTGGAAGTTCATAACTATACAAAAAAATAGAGAGAAAGACAATACATGTTAAAACATTGTGCTTGATACTTTAAAGTTGCATACATTTGCATTAGAAGCAAAATATAGTATACCTCAATAATACATTTATTCATAAACTTCAAAATTATACAAAGATAACATTATTCTCCATGGATCAAATAATTATGATTGGATTATTGTTTTTGTGCCAAAAGGAAAGCTATACCATTATAATTCCTTCCAACTCAAGCACAATTGTAGTGCCAACAACAACATATATCTATATGTGATTCTTTTGCACTATCATTGATCTCCATAAATTGTTCCAAATTCAGTAAAAGGGCACATCAAAATCTATACCTCTAACCATTGTGATTATTGATACAATGTCACCCCTAGAGCATTGGTTGCATAACTGTAATGGTGTCTAGAAGAAAGCTAGTAATCACTAGGTATCCTTCTTGCATAATCACAAATGCACTGCCAAGAAAAATATCAGAGCACTAACCTTGGTGAGGGTGAAATCTTAATACTTTTCCATTTGGAACAAGAACAGAGAAATCTAGTGCATTCTATAATTCCTTCTAACACAAATACAAGCACATTTCCAACAATAATGTTGCATTGCGATAAAATATAATGGATGCAATATTTACTTCTATCACAAACAAAAACACATTTTCAACAATAACATTGCAATATGAAGGAAATTTAACACATTATAACCTTCCTTCTAGCATAACAACAAACATATTTCTAATAACAACATTACATTATGAAGGAAATGTAGTGTGTGCTAGCTTTCCTTCTACCACAAGTAGAATCCCATTTCGAACAACAAAATTGCACCTCAAATGAAAGCTAACAATCAATATCATTCCTTCTACTACAAACATAAGCATGTTGCTAGATGCAACATTACATGGTCAAATAAATCTAGCACATGCTAGATTTTCGTCTAACACAAACACAAGCACATTTCCAACAACAATATTCTAAGGCAAACGAAATCCACCAGATGCTAAATCTCCTTCTATTGTAAATAGAAGCATGTTACTCACAAAAACATTGCAAAGTAAAAGAAATCTTACACATTCTAGACTTTCTTCTATCACAAACACAATCACAGTGCCAGAAACAACATTGCAGGGTGGAAGATCTCTAACCTATGCTTGATTTTCTTCTAGCACATTGCCAACAACAACATTGTATGGAAAAAAAAATCCAATGCATGATATAATTCCTTCCAACAAAAAAACAAGTACATTTCCAACAATATTCCATTGAAAAAGAAATATAATGCACGTTATATTTCATTCTAGCACAAATACAACCATGTTGCCAACTACAATATTGCATTGCGAAACAAATCTATTGCATACTAGATTTTATTCTAGTACAAATAGAAGCACGTTGCTAACACCAATATTGCATTGCAAAAAAAATTTAGTGCATGCTAGAATTGCTCCCACCATACACAAACATATTGGCAACATCAATATTGTAGGGTAAAAGAAATCTATATCATGCTAGATTTTCTTCTACCACAAACATAACCATATTTCCAATCAAAATATTGCAAGGTAAATTAGATCTAACATGTTATTTGTACTTATATCTCAAACACAAACATGTCACCAATAAAAACATTGCAAGGTGAATGAAATATAACAAGTGCTAGTTTTCCTTCTATCGCAAACAAAAGCACATACCAATATTGTAGGGTGAAAGAAACATACTGCATATTAGATTTGCTTCTAGCACAAACAAGCATATTGTCAAAAATACCTTATGTAAGACAAGGAATCTGGTGTGTGGAATATTTCCTTCTAGCACAAACACAAACACATAACATTGTAGGGGTTAAGAATCTAGCGCATGGAAGATTTGTTTATAGCATGAACACAAACATATTACCAGCAACATTCTAGGGCAAAATAAATCTAGCACATGCTAGATTTCCTTTTAGCACGATCACAAGCACATTGCCAATAACATCATTGTGGTGAAGGACATATGGCGCATACTAGATTTCCATGTAGCACAAACAATTGAATTTCCAACAACAACATTGCAATGCGAAAGAAATCTAGTGCACTCTAGATTTCCTTTTAGTGCATATACAAACACATTGTCAATAAGCTCATAGAAGGGTGAAAGAAATCTAACGTATTCTAGATTTCCTTCTAGCACAAACACAAAAACATTAAAACATTTCTAGATAAAAGAAATCTAGCACATGGTAGATTTACTTCTAGCTCAAAAAAAAGCATATTGTCAACAACCACATTGCAGTGAAAAAGAAATCTAGTGCATGCTAGATTTCTTTAGATCCAAAATTGAAGCATGTTGCAAATAAAAACATTGCAAGGTCAAGAAAATCTAACACGTGCTAGATTTACGCATAGAACAAACACAAGCACACAACAACATTGTAGGGTGAAATAAATCTAGTGTGTTATATTTGCTTGAATCAACATAAACAAAAGAAGATTGCCAACAACAACATTGCATGGAAAAATATATCTAGAACAACTTCTATCACAAAAACAAGCACATTTCCAATAACAACGTCGCAATATAAAAGAAAATTAGTGCATGTTATCTTTACATGTAGCACAAATACAATCATACTACCAACAAAAACATTTCATGCCAAAAGAAATCTAGGACATGCTTCGAACACAAACACAAGCACATTTCCAAGGATAAGGAAATCTAACACCTGCTAGATTTCCTTCTATAATAAACAACCAAATTAACAACAACAATAATGTAGAGCAAAAGAAATCTAGCACAACTTATAGCCCAATCACAAACACATTTCCAATAACATTGCCAAGGTGAAGGAAATCTAACACCTGCTAGATTTTCTTCTATCATCAGCAACCAAATAGACAACAAAAATATTGTAGAGCAAAAGAAATCTAGCATAGTTTCTAGCCCAAACACAAGCATATTTCTAATAACAACATTGCAAGGTGAAAGAAATTTAATGAGTGTCAGTTTTCTTCACATTGCAATAACAACATTCTAGGGCAAAAGAAATTCATCACATGCTAGATTTCATTTTAGCACAATCACAAGCACATTTCCAATAACATCATTGTGGTGAAGGACATATGGCATATACTAGATTTCCATCTAGCACAAATAATTGAATTTCCAACAACAACATTGCAATGCGAAAGAAATCTAGTGCACACTAGATTTCCTTTTAACGCATATACAAACACATTGCCAATAAGCTCATAGAAGGGTGAAATAAATCTAATGTCTGCTAGATTTCCTTCTAGCACAAACACAAACACATTACAACATTTCCAGATAAAAGAAATCTAGCACATTGTAGAATTACTTCTAGCTCAAACAAAAGCATATTGTCAACAACCACATTGCAATGAAAAAGAAATCTAGTACATGCTATATTTCTTTTGAGCCAAAATTGAAGCATGTTGCAAATAAAAACATTGCAAGGTGAAGAAAATATAACACGTGCTAAATTTACACATAGCACAAACACAAGATCACAACAACATTGTACGGTGAAAGAAATCTAGTGTTTTAGATTGCTTTCATCATAAACAAAAGCAGATTGCCAACAACAACATTGCATGGAAAAAGATATCTATAACAACTTCTATCACAAACACAAGCACACTTCCAATAACAACATCGCAAGATAAAAGAAAATTAATGCATGTTAGTTTTACAAGTAGCACAAATACAAGCATACTACCAACAACAACATTTCATGCAAAAATAAATGTAGTGCATGTTATATTTCCTTCGAACACAAACACAAGCACATTTCCAAGGTGAAGGAAATCTAACACGTGCTAGATTTCCTTCAATAATAAACAACCAAATTGACAACACCAATATTGTAGAGCAAAAGAAATCTAGCACAACATCTAGCCCAAACACAAACACATTTCCAATAACATTGCCAAGGTGAAGGAAATCTAACACATGCTAGATTTCCTTCTATCATAAAAAACCAAATAGACAACAACAATATTGCAGAGCAAAAGAAATCTAGGATAGTTTCTAGCCCAAACACAAGCATATTTCCAATAACAACATTGCAAGTTGAAATAAATTTAATGAGTGTTAGTTTTACACGTAGCACAAACACAAGCATACTGCCAACAACAACATCACATGCCAAAATAAATCTAGTGCGTCCTATATTTCATTTTAACACAAACACAATCACATTTCTAGTAAGAAAATTCCAAGGTGAAGGAAATCTAACACATGTTAGATTTCCTTCTATCATAAACAACCATATTACCAAAAATTAAATTGCATTGTGAAAATTCCTTATAGCATGTCGATAAAAATATTGCAAGGTGGAAAAAATGTAAGGTGTGCTCGTGTTGGAAATATTGAGAGGGGGGTTAAATCAATATTTCTATACAATTTTTATAGTATGTCAGTTAAAATAATCAGTTAAACCAAAACACAAGATGTGCAATAAGAAAATAATTTTATTAATGAATTTGAGGACTCTAAAAACCCAAGCTCCAACTTGTACAACAAAGTATTTAACTCCTTCATGGCTTCAACCCTAAATGAGGACTCTAATATTTAACTACAAATCCAAGCTCCAACCTTGTATGATGAATCCAATCCTCTAGGGATCCAACCCTCTCAGTTTGCTTCAATCCCTTAAGGTGACTTCAATACAACTTCAAGCCTTCATCAAACACTTCAAATACTTCTAAAAATGTATCCAAGATAGGTCTGGAAATCTACCTCTACAAAAAATTCACATCCGCTTCAGCAAAACTTTTATGGTTGCACCAAAAAAACATGTCTTCAAGTGTCGATCTTCAACTATGCTCCAAGGATGACTACTCCAACAAAACAAGTCTTTAAGTGTTAGTCTTCAACTATACTCCAAGCGTGATTGCTTCAACAAAACAACTCTTCAAGTGTTGGTCTTCAACTATGCTTCAAGAGTGACTGTTGTTTCAACAAAGGCTTGAAGAATTCTCAATTAATGTCATCATGAATGCACTCTACTGTCAACTCAAATTATGCTCAAAGTATGTTATCATTTTATCATTCGATGAAGGTGTCTCCTAGGCTCTTCATGTGTACTTTAAAGAATGTCCTTTGATCTGCAAGGATTGCTTTAATTTTGTTTCAAATCTGACTTGATATGTTGATCAAGCCTCTTAAGGTGTAATATTCCTAATGGAAAAAATAACAGTGATGACAAAAGCATGTAATAAACCCAACACAAAAAAATTTCAGCAAACGCCCATAAAACAGAAATGCTCCACACACACCAAAATGGGCAATTTTTTATAAGAATTTTTTATAAGATCTTGCTGGAGTACAATAAAAAATAAAAAATAAAAATAAAAATAAATGTGCACCCTGGCTTTCACAAGGAAAGCTACAAGCCTAAGGTGGATTTTTTATCGATACCAAACTATTGCTGGAAATTTCCCACTAAAAATATGCATTGGCCTTGTGATTTTTGCACTGTTGATTGTGTTGATACCCTGATTTGCCCCATCCTAACCGCTCAAAAAAATTCTAATAAATTATTCATGGAATTTTTGTCAAAAACCCAGAAAAAACACACAAAGGGTTTTCCCTATTTTTTATGCTCCAAAAATGGCCCCAAATTCCTTGACCCTCCTCTAAGTGCAGAAAAACTAGAATTGTGACTGATGTTAGAATGAACGTCCCAAAATAGCTGGAAAATTCTTCTCGATTGCACCCCAAACCAACCCCAAGAAACCCAGCTCTCAAAATCCCTTTACAAGCCACCCTGCAATTCTGCATCCACAATGATTGTGCAGTTTTTGGGTAAGATGATGTAGTTTCTCCTCCAGAAAATTAGTTTGATGTTGTATGTTGAATTCTACCCTTGCAAATCTTCCTCCTTTTTCCTATAATTGACAAAAAATTACTTCGATAATGTTGCATCTCCCAACTCCAACTCTTCCTCCTTAACTCTCTGCGTGGCCTCCTGAACTCTTCAAGTGTTGGTCTTCAACTATGCTTCAAGAGTGACTGTTTTTTCAACAAAGGCTTGAAGAATTCTCAATTAATGTCATCATGAATGCACTCTACTGTCAACTCAAAATATGCTCAAAGTATGTTATCATTTTATCATTTGATGAAGGTGTCTCCTAGGCTCTTCTTTTGTGCTTTAAATAATGTCCTTCGATCTGCAAGGATTAATTTACTTTTGTCTCAAATCTGACTTGATATGTTGATCAAACCTCTCAAGGTGTAATATTCCTAATGGAAAAATTAACAGTGATAACAAAAACATGCAATAAACCCAACACAATTTTTTTCAGCAAACGCCCATAAAACAAAAATGCTCCAAACACACCAAAATGGGCAAAATTTATTATAAGAACTTGTTGGAGTACAATAAATTTAAAAATATATATATATATATTGCACCCTAGCTTTCACAAGGCAAGCTACAAGTCTCTGGTGGATGTTTTATAAATGCCAAAATGTTGTTGGAATTTTCCCACTAAAAATCTACACTGGCCTTGTGATTTTTGCACTGTTGGTTGTGTTGATACCCATATTTTCCCCCTCCTAAATGCTCAGAAAATTTTGATAAATTAGTCATGGAATCCTTGTCAAAAACCCAAAAAAACCTAGAAAGGATTTGCCCTGGTTTTGATGCTCCAAAAATGGCCCCAGATTCCTTGACCCTCCTTTAAATGCAGAAAATGGCTGGAAAATTCTTCTCGATTGCACCCCAAACCAACCCCAAGAAACCCAGCTCTCAAAATCCCTTCACAAGCCACCCTACAATTGTGCATCCATAATGATTATGTAGTTTTTGGGTATGATGATGTAGTTTCTCCTCTGGAAAATTAGTTTGATGTTGTATGTTGAATTCTACCCTTGCAAATATTCCTCCTTTTTCCTAGAATTGACCAAAAGTTACTTTGAAAATGTTGTAGCTGCCAACTCCAGCTCTTCCTCCTCAACTCTCTGTGTGGCCTCCTGAACTCTTCAAGTGTTGTATTTCTACTATGCTTCAAGAGTGATTGTTGTTTTAACAAACACTTGAAGAATGCTCAATTAATGTCATCATGAATGCACTCTACTGTGAACTCAAAATATGCTCAAAGTATGTTATCATTTTATCATTCGATGAAGGTGTCTCCTAGGCTCTTCTTGTGTGCTTTAAAGAATTTCCTTTGATCTGTAAGGATTACTTTACTTTTGTTTCAAAACTGACTTGATATGTTGATCAAACCTCTCAAGGTGTAATATTCCCAATGGAAAAATTAACAGTGATAACAAAAACATGCAATAAACCCAACACAATTTTTTTCAGCAAACGCCCATAAAACATAAATGCTCCAAACACACGAAAATGGGAAAATTTTATTATAAGATCTTGCTGGAGTAGAATATATTAAAAAAAAAAATTATAATAAGAATAATTGTGCACCCTGGCTTTCACAAGGCAAGCTACAAGGCTCAGGTGGATGTTTTATCAATGCCAAACTGTTGCTGGAATTTTCCCACTAAAAGTCTACACTGGCCTTGTGATTCTTGCACTGTTGGTTGTATTGATACCCAGATTTCCCCCCTCCTAATTGCTCAGAAAATTATGATAAATCAGTCATGGAATCCTTGTCAAAAACCTAGAAAACCCCAAAAAGGTTTTGCCCTGGTTTTGATGCTCCAAAAATGGCCTCAAATTCCTTAACCCTCTAAGTGCAGAAAAACTAGAATTGTGACTGATGCTGGAATGAATGTCCCAAAATGACTGGAAAAATCTTCTCGATTGCACCCCAAACCAACCCCAAGAAACCCAGCTCTCAAAATCCCTTCACAAGCCACCCTGCAATTGTGCCTCCATAATGATTACACAGTTTATGGGTAAGATGATGTAGTTTCTCCTCCAGAAAGTCAATTTGATGTTGTATGTTGAATTCTACCCTTGCAAATCTTCCTCCTTTTTCCTAGAATTCACCAAAAATTACTTCGACAATGTTGCAGCTCCCAACTCCAGCTCTTCCTCAACTCTCTGCGTGGCAACCTGAACTGTGTCTCAGTTGGCCCATAAACCATACCACAAGTGTGGCCCTCTCTCCAACTCCTGAAACTGATGAAGAATCCTTCCTAGGGTGGTACTCAGGGTCCACAGAAGAAAGGTTGATCTTGCTCCTCGGGAAACTCTTGTGTTGAACAACACTATGTAACTCTGCTAAACAACTAGAGAAACACTTCAATTGTCAAATTAACAAAAGGCCTCAAATGTTGCTTCCTCTCTCCTATTTATATTTTCTGTTCATTTCCTCTATATGGGCCCCTCACTAGGAAATTCAAACCTATTCCCTTCGCCAAACAATTTCTCCCTCCTCAAGGAGTGCATATTAGTTTGGGAGGTGGCCCCCACATTCCACTAAGGAAGAAAATTTCAACCCCTTTGTCCTATGTTTCCTCTCCAAAATTATCTTAGGCCCCCAAAATTAGAAAAATGGAAAATTTGTGGTACTATTGACAAAATTATTTAGGAAGGGACATTAAAGTTTTCCCCTCCTAAATATTTCTTATCCCCCAACAATAGTAAAACTAGGTGCTGCAAACTCTACTTATTTTCCCACGTGGCATCCTCAACTGGAAATTATTTCCACTTGACCAAGTGCTCTCGGATGACCCTATTTCTTAGCTTCCTCTCCCTGGTCTCCAATATGGTCTCGGGTGTCAATATCAAGTGTCCCTCGTCATCCAACAAAGGCAACTCATTGACTGTCGTAACCCGCTTCCCCAATGCCTTTTTCAGGAAAGAGACATGAAATATGTTGTGAATTCTGCTCTCTAGGGGTAACTCTAGCTCATAAGCTACGTCTCCAAGTCTCTTGGTCACCTTGTACGGTCCATAGAAGCGTTGCTTGAGCTTCTCTGCCCATTTATGCTTGTGTGAAGATTTTCGGTAAGGCTACAAACATAGATATACCATGTCCCCTACCTCAAACTGTCTCTCCACTCTATGTTTATTTGCGTAGATATTTTGTTGATTTTTTCCGACTTGCAAGTTATCCTTAAGAACCTTAATAATCTCCTGGCTCTCTTGGACCCAATCCTTTGCCCCTGGGGCCCTACTATCTCCAAATATCATGTTAGAAAAAGAAATTACATCATAACCATAAAGTGATCGAAAGGGAGACATAGAAATCGATATGTGGTAAGTAGTGTTGTAGCAGAACTCGCGCAAGTGTAGCCACTTCACACACGCCCTCTGTTGTCCTGTGCCATCATTGTGCAGGTAACCCTCCAGCCATTTGTTCACTATCTCTGTCTCCCCATCCTTCTATGGGTGATAGTTGGTGTTGGGTATAAGCTTGGTTCCCACTAGCTGGAATAACTCATGCTAGAAGGCCCCCATGAATCTATTGTCCTTGTCACTGACTATGTTCTTTGGGAGCCAATGCAATCAAAACACCTCATGAAAGAACAACTCAACCACCTATGAGGTTGAATATCTCGATGGGATCACAAAGAAATGGGAAAATTTATTCAAGTGATCTACCACCATGTAGATGCAATCTCTCCCATGTATCATCAAATGTCACATGATGAAGTCCATGGACACACTCTCCCACTTCCTCTCTAGAATGAGAAGAGACTATAATAGACCGGTCGGGTGTGACAACTACACCTTGTTCCTCTGATGGGTTATGCACTCTTTTGCATGCCTCAACACGTCTCCCTTGAGCCCACACCAAGAGAAACACTCACAGATGGTACGGTAAGTCTTGAGAAAACCCAGATGTACTGCAAGAGGGTAGTTGTGAGCTTCCTGCATAACCTTCTCTCTAACATGGGATCCCGACACTAAGTATATTCGGCCTTTGTAGTAGATCACACCATCCATCACCCAGAATATATCATCCCCATGTGTGTCGTCTAGTATCTCACAAGCATGTTTGTCCTTGGAATACTCAACCAAGAGTTCGACCTTCCAATCATGTGCAACGTCCATCATAGAGAGTACTAAGGCCTCCGGGAAAGCGCATCTGCCACTATGTTGTGCTTTCCCTTTGTGTACTCGATCTCAAAGTCTTAAGCTTGGAGCTTACTCACCCACTTATGTTGCCTCTCCTGCAATGTATGGTGCTCCAGGAATAATCGATGATTGTTGTGATAAATCTTCACCTTGAACCGATTCCCCACCAAGTACTGTCTAAATTTGGCCAAGGCTTGCAACACGGCCAACATCTCCTTGTCATAAATGAAGTAGGTCATGGGGTAGCAAATTTCTACTCTCAAAGGCTATGGGGTGGCCTTCTTACATCAACATGGCCTCCCTTACCTGAAGCATCACACTCCAATAAAAACAGTCGAGTGAAATCAGGCAAAGCCAAAACATAACAGTTGATCATGACCTTCTTGCGACGCTCAAATGCCTCCTTTTCTACCTGCGTCCACTCAAAATCCCCCTTCTTCCACAAGCCCGTGAGGGGTGCTGCAAGATATGAGAATCCTCTCACGAATCTCCTGTAGTACGTACAAATTCCCAGGAACCCCCTCAGCTCAGTCACATTCTTGGGTGTTGGCCAATCCAAAATGTTTGTGATCTTCTCCTGGTGTACCTTTAATCTATACTATGGGCCAATCACATGCCCAAGGTACAACATCTATGTCAAAACAAACTCACATTTGGACATCTTCGCATTCAGTTGTTGCTCCTCTAGTAAGTGAAGTACTACCTCCAAATTTTGAAGGTGCTCCTCCCACGTCTGGATATAGATGAGTATCTCGTCAAAGAAGACAAGGAAAAAGTGCTGCAACTGCCAAGGAAATATCTGGTTCATACAAGACTAAATGTAGCCTTAGCATTGGTTAGCCCGAATGATCCAGGTGTATATTGGTGGTCACCCGCCTATTCCACTTAGGGCTCCACCATTTTCTATTTCAGTTTTTTAGTTTCGGCACAGTTTACTATTTTTAGCAGTTTTTCGGGTCCTAAACTTCCGGAGCCGTTTTGAGGCCCTAAACGACGTTTTGGAAACGGAGAGAACATGGATACATAAATTGATGTTGTCATTCCAGAATTTTGATCCTCGGATATCTTTCTAACGAGGTGTGGTACGCGTCAACGGAGGTACGTATGCCAAAGTTAAGCACAGGAAGTTGAAACATAGTTTAAGCAGGGCCTGGTTTGGCCTTCATCTCCTAAGTTGGGAGTTTTGAGCTGTTTAGGGTTTATTGTTTCTAGGCATAGCTAAATAGGCCCTTGAGCACTCATTGTAACTTTCCCCATTCGAGCACCCATGTGCCATATATTACGAGAATGGCGGCGCCTGGTGGTTTTGGCTAGGTACGTATGTAAGCAAATTTAGGTTCTTTGATATTAATGACATAAAGTATTATTTCATAAATCTCTGCGTATTTATAGTTGGTGAATTGTTACGATAGTTCACAACAAGTCGGAACAGAAAACGTCACAAAACTCAAAAATGTTAACATGGAAAGGTAGTCTTAGGGATGTCCTTCTCCCTCACTCGAATCTGGTGGTACCCTAAGCGCAGATCTATCTTAGATAAGTATTTCGCTCCTCTAAGCTCGTCCATCAACTCATCAATGTGTGTAATATGGTACATGTTCTTCAATGTATTAATATTGAGGGCCTTGTAGTCAATGCACATGTGGAGTGTCCCATCCTTCTTCTTCACCTGCACCATAGAAGAGGCAGAGGGACTCGAATGGGCCTGATGTGCTCCAATCTTAGCAGCTCCTAAATGGCCCTCTCAATCTCATCTCGATCGGCTTTGGAATGCCTATATGAGCTCGTGATAACTGCATGCACTCCCTCCTCCAACTCGATAGTGTGTTTGAACCCTCTACTTGGTGGCCTGCCTGGAGGGATATCCCCAAAACCCCTTGATGTCTCTCCAATAGGGCTTGTATGTTTGGGTGCATTGGTTGTCCCTGGGCCCATGTCTCAAAAATCCTCAGCTCAACCACCCATTCTATGTCCCCATGTCGTAGACCCCTTAAAAATTACTAGCTTCCCATCTGGCCCCATAAAAAATACTAGCTTCCCATCTGGCCCCATAAACTCCATCTCTAACTTTTTCCAGTCAGTGGTGACTCTCCCTAATGAGTATAACCACTGGACACCCAACACCACATTGGTCTTTGGGACATCAACTAAAAAAAAGTGATCAATAACCAAGTACTTCCCCATCATCATAGTCAACCTGGGAGCGTACTTCGTGCACTACGTGGTCTAGTCTCCTGGCACCAACAAGAACCCCTCAAATGTCTCTTTGTGGATGCCCCTACACTCCACCATATGGAAATCAATAAAGTTGTGGGTGGCCCCACTGTCTACCCGAACTAAAACTCATTTCCCTTGTATCCTCCCCCTAATCCCAAGTGTCAAATATTTCGAAACTCCCCAAAGTGAAGCAAGAACTCCCCCTGATGGGGAAAATGGCCCCCGTCTAGGTGGTAGTGGTGGTGGTGGTGCTCCCCTTGATGATGGTCCTCCCTCATCTCCCAAATCTTCTCGAACCTAAAACTCCTCAACTGACTCGCTATCCGAATACACCTCAATGTAGTGGGCCTTGCCCTTGATGCACTTGTGCCCAGGTTCCGAGGGTTCTTAGCATGTAAAGCACAACTTCCTCCTCCTAAGGTCTCCTCGTCCATCTGACCACATCTCCATCCATCTACGGTGGTATAGTGTCTCGATTCCCCTATGGTGCAGTGGGTCTAGTGGGGACAAAGGCCCGGGGTCTTGGGCACAATGTTAATCATATCTGGGGTCCTGTAGATAGCATTCCTCAAATATGTGGGCTTGTAGGCCCTCACCCAACCATGCAATGGCTCTGCTAGCCACTCCTCAAATAGCATGATCAACCGAGCCTCTGAAATGCTAGTCACCATCACTTCCAATCCCTAAAACTTGGTAATGTATTCCTTTCCGCTACCATTTCGCCTCAGATGGGCTAACTCCCTGAAATGTAACTTTGGGTCTTTCCTCTCAAAACTCTCCAACAGCCTCCAGGTGTACTCTATGTAAGAAGTGATGTGAATATGTTCCAGCATGATTAGCCCATGGTACCACCACTCTTGGGCATCACCTTCCAAATGAAGGGTAGAAAATTGAATAGCATAGGTCTCCCGCATGGAATTCAAGTGGAAGTATGTATCTAGCTTATGAACCCAAGCCTTGGCATCTAATTGTTCCAGTGCAAGAACTCTAGTGAAGCTGACAGGAATTATCATTAATGTCTTTTGCATAAGTTTGTGTAATCAATTTTTAAATTAATACTCTTGTGGGTATAGAAGAGAGCCTTTGAAAATATGTCAAAACTTATAATTCCATTTTTCACTTTGTCCTCCCTTTCTTTTGAAGGGATAATCAGTGCTCTGGATGTCAAAAATAGGTCGAGCCCTCTTGCTTTTTGCAGTATGGGTAAAGCCAAAATTTTTTTACTTTAATATACAACATAATTGTGACTATGAAATAATATGTAGTAATGTTGCAGACCTGAATTTAGGAACAATAGTAGAACATTGATAGAGCTCATAGAGATATCTGGAACCTGAATCCTTCAAATACCTTGGTCCTGAAGTCATATTGTTTTATAAAATTAACAAAAACAACACTTTTGTTCCCCAAGGATATCTGGGAATTAGGTTGATACAAGAACTCATAACTCCAAAGTTTTTGGACACATTGAATTAACCAAGACATTGACAAATTCACAGGACACAAAGGTATGACGCAAAGCTTGTCACAAGTTTCACCCATATATAAAGATCCCATAATGGATTCATGGAACAAAAAGCCCTGTAAGAAATACACAAAGGTTGTGGAGAAGTTGTCTTTCATATTGCTCAGTGCTCGAACTCGTATCTCAAAGCTCGCGGCTGCTAGCTGAGTATTTCAATTCCACATTTGACGACCACACTTTGTTTCCAAAGTTGAATCATTACCAACATGCCCTGTGCCATAGCTGGCTCTTGGCTTAAGTCCACAGAAAAACATGGGGGCACTCATTGCACTTGGTTAGGATGAGGTTGGATGGCCACAAATTAGGTGAAAGGATGGAGAAGGGATTGGAGTGAATCATGAATATTGTGATTAGCTTTTTCTTAAAGTGTTTCCCTTTGGATTTGATTTGGTGAGAACTTAGAAGTCAACCTTTCAGAGCATGATGAAGGCAAAACTACAGTATAAATGAGTTCAGCCACTAGTAGTATCATGTTTAAAACTCAAGTGTTGAAGAAGGAACCAACAATTCGTATCCATTTTGAAGGGATGCGATAGTTTCAATCCTTTGACTTTTAAAATTTAGAAAAAATGCATATTTTCTTTTGTATCAGGGGGATGTTTAGTCCCAATTTTTTTGTTGTACCCAAAATTTTCCATCTCATACTGTATTTGTATACAAACTCAACCTCGGTTACTGTATCTTTAACATGGCATCATCATAATGGAAGTGATCTCAAGCCTTGTCCTTTAATTTGTAATCTCTATTGAGAGGACTGAAAATTCTCTGCTCCACAGAAATTTGTCCAACTAAAGGTTTCAAATTCTTTTGATTTATTTGTCTACTATAGATGAAATTTTTTATCAAACACCTTCCTACAGCAGAATATTTTCTTCCAGTACCATCATTATATTCTTATAATTTTTGAAGCCCCTAAAATTCTTATATTCGCATAAAATTTACCTTCGTCATTTTAATCGCCTTACTCGAGTCTCTTTTCGGGATTCCATAAACATAGTTGTCATGTCTCTGTTTAAACAAATCTTCAGCACCAGCACTAGAAATTGGATACATTTTTCAAGATTTGTCGCAAATGAACAAAGAGCCAATAATTACCAACTTTGCATGGTTGCAAATAAATCCCCATCCCAGCTTCTCTCCCTTCTGTATTTTGAGGCTCCATCAAACTTAAGCTTGAAGAAGCCTCTAAATATTCTCATTAATATAAAAACCCTTTAAAGTGGGGTTTCTTGAGATCTATCCTTTAATACTGAATGGTGAATTTCTTGATATGTGTCTTTCAATACTGAATTTTTCATTACCAAAAAGAATTTTAGCAACACTGCTCCATTTCAATTTTCAAGCCTCAATGCGAGATATTCTAGAAGCCTCATGAGAGGTAGAAGGAAAACACAATGGAAGGGTTTCATCTACCCAAATATTTATTTGGCACATAGAAGTAGGAGGATGTGGGTGATGAATGGAAATATTTTTTAATCCAAATTGATAGGAAGGTACACTTACAGGTACATGAATGATATCCTACTACTTAATGTACATAAATCCAGGTCACAATAATGAAATGTATAAACCAACTTAATTTGTTGATTGATCCAGGTGGATATTGGTGGTCACCTGCCTATTCCATTTGGGGCCCCACCATTGTCTTTTTTAGTTTTTCAGTTTTGGCACAAATTACTATTTTTAGTAGTTTTTTGGGTCCTGAACTTCTGGAGCCATTTTGAGGCCCTAAACGACGTTTTTGGGAAAACCGAGAGCAATATGGGTCTATGGATTGATGTTGCTCACTCAAAATTTTTAGTCCTCATATAGATATTTCTAATGAGGTATGGTTCATGTCAAACGGAGATCGTATGCCAAAGTTACGTCCCTGGGAAGTTGAAACACCAATTTACTCAAACCGAGCCCATAGTTTTGGCGCTTCATCTCCTAGGGATAGGTTTTGGGTGTTTGGGATTTTCCATTGTTTCTAAATAATATATAGGCCCTTGAGCCTCATTGTAACTTAGTTTAGAGGCCTGTAGATGCCACATCTCTTCTCAGAGATAACTACCAGCGCCCTAGCTAGTTTATTTCCATTCGGTCTATAAGAAAATTTCAGTAATTTGATATTAATGAAATGAAGTGTTATTTCTGTTGAATCTTTGTATTTATGGCTATATGTTTATTCTATTGCATTCCTGCATAAATCGGGATCAGTGGTATCAGAGCGGTTTTCTTTTTCTCGATCCTTCTTTGCATGTCCCCATCGAGGTCGGGGTATAAGGAGTTAGGGCTCGATCTGGTGGAACCTTTGCAAGATCAATGTCGCAAACCCCGATGGATGCCCATGGGGGACAAAAAGAAAGATGAGGGAGCAGGAGATCCTATCGAAATATTGTTCAAGGAGGCCCTCGAAAAATGAAGGAACGCAATGATGGATAACTTTGCCCAGATCCTTCAACGGCTGCCCACCGATGGTGCATCTGCATCCAACAACCACTCTGGAGGTGCAACTCCATTTTAAGGTACAAGTAAATTTTGACATTCCCATATTTGAAAGTCAAATAGATGCAGATGTTTTAGATAGATGGTTGAATCTATTAGAAGGATATTTCTCGGTTCATGACTTTTCCGACCCGGAGAGGATCATTTTTGCACTCCTCAAAGCTACCCCCCATGTCATGGAATGGTGGGAAACTACTGTGATAAAAAGGATGAGACAGAACCCTCTCTGTTCTCAGCTGTAACCACTTGGAATTCTTTCCGAGACACCATCAAGGAACAATACTATCCTGTGGGGAGATATGAGGACAAGTACATGCAATGGACCACGCTGCGACAACAAAGGGATCAAGATGTGCATGAGCTGACGAATCTGTTCCATACCCTGCGCACAAAGTTGGGTATCAAAGATTCAGAGAAACATCTGGTGCTAAAGTATCACAGCTGTCTCCATAGATACATTTAGGAGGAAATGGAGTTCCTTGACATCTCCTCGCTTGGTATGGCATATTGGTATGCTGGTAAGATTGAGCGGAAATTCAAACTAAAGAAGCAAGACTTTGGATCTGTGAATAAAAATCAAGGGAAAGGTGCTCCCAAACTACAGAACAAAGGACAAAGCTAGGACATGGCAGCTCAAGACAACTTTTCAAAGCCACAAGAAAATAACAACACCGCAAAGCCAAAGAAAGACACAGGAAAGTGGTGTGAGTTCCATAAGAGCTCCACTCACAAAACAAGTGAGTGTCGGGCCAAGCAGTCGTTGGTGGCCAAGATGAGGGCTTCTGAGTCAGATGCATGCTCCAAATCTAAATCAAAACCTAACGAGGGGAATGAAAAAGGGAAACATATTATTGATGCAGAGCGCAACACCACTGTTGCCACTATGAAGATCCAGAAGGAGGAGCTAGAAGATCTAGAGGAGGAGGAACATCTCTTCCACTCCTAGATGTGGGTAAAGGGCTCCCCAGTACAGTTAATTTTTGACAGTGGGAGCCAAAAGAACCTCATTTCAACAGACATCGTGAATTGTTTGGGCTTGTCGAACACAACTCACCCACATCCATACACCATCGGGTGGCTTCACCAAGGACGATATCTCCGCGTCAGCCAGCAGTGCCGCCTTCCCTATAGCATCAAGCCCTTCACGGATGAGGTATTATGTGACATTACTCATATTGATGTTTCTGATGTATTATTAGGACAACCATACTTGTGGAAGCGTCATGTTGTGTATGAGTCTCGGCCTCGCGCTGTTATTGTTACTTTGGGAAATAAGTTGTACAGGATACCAAAGGTACCACCTCCTACTCCTATCTCTTTGGTTACTACAAAAAAATGCAGTAAGCTCATTTCCAAAACTAGGAAATTCATTTTCCTGATGATATTCCCCCAGGGCAAGAAGAAAACTGTGGCCACGACATCCAAAAAGGGCTCCTTTGCATGACAACAACAAATGGACAAGGTTGTGGAGGAGTACGAGGACATCTTCACCTAACCCACATGGGTTCTTCTGCAATGTTAGGTCAAGCACCCGATTGATCTCACCCCAGGTGCATCGCTACCCAATGGACCGATCTATTAGCGCTATGTTCTGGAGAATGATGAAATAAAGAGGCAGATTCAGGAGCTGCTGCAGAAAGGTCACATCCGACCAAGTTCATCACCCTATGGGAGCCCGATCGTGTTGGTACAGAAGAAGGATGGGACATGGAGACTCTATATTGACTATCGGGCATTGAACAAGATCACTATTCGGAATAGGTACCCGATCCCACGGATTGATGACCATCTAGACCAACTCAAAAGGGAAAAATATTTCAGCAAGATCGACTTGAAGTTTGGGTATCGCCAGGTACCAATCAAACACTTCGATGTGTGGAATACTACCTTCAAAGCCAAGGAAGGCCCTTTCGAATGGTTGGTCATGCCTTTTAGGTTAACGAATGCTCTCACAACCTTCATGAGGTTGATGGACACCATATTGTGGCCATTCACCAACTCATTTGTAGTGGTGTACTTGGATGAAATTCTGATCTTCACCCAAACTTGGAAAGATCACCTCCACCACATCCGACAAGTCCTCCAAACAATGTGGCAACACAAGTTGTGTGCCAATTTGGAGAAGTGCACTTTTGGCATGACCCAAGTTTAACATCTAGAATACATTATTGATGAAATGGGGGTGCATGTGGATCCAACCAAGAGCCAAGTCATTCGGGATTGGCCAGACCCAACCACTATAATAGAGCTTCACAGATTTTTGGATCTTGCTAATTTTTACCATAGGTTCGTGTTCGGATTCTCTCATATCACTTGGCCCATGAGTCAAGTCACCAAGGGAGGAGCGAGAGAAAAATTATTTTGATCAGAATCTCAACCAAAGGCGTTCAAAGAATTGAAAAATCGTCTCTGTCCTGCCTGAGTGCTCACATTACCAGACTTGCAACAACCATTTAAGATCGAGACAGATGCCTCTGACTATGCTATTGGGGAATTTCTTACTCAATAGGGACATCTAGTGGCATATCACAGTGAAACATTGTCTGACATAGTTCACAAGTATCCCACTTATGACAAAGAGATGTATTCCATTGTGCAAGCTTGTCAAAAATGAAAGCATTACATTTTGGGGAAGGAAACAATCATCCCCATAGACAACTGGCCCCTGCAGTTCATACAGACACAAGGGAAGTTGCAGAATGATTGCCATCAGAAGTGGTCCACATATTTGCAATAGTTTCATTTGAACATCAAGTACAAGAAGGGTAGCACCAATAATGTTGCAGACTGCCTCAACCGACCACCGATCGTGGTGCTCACCACCATTCTCAACTCTTGTGGGCACGAGACTTATAATTGGCCGCTTCTCTACGAGAGTGACCCAGAATTCGGCCACACATACAAGGCACTCTTGGGGGGTACGCAAGTTCCAAATTTTCACCTCCAAGGTGCACTTTTATGTTACCAGGGACACCTTTTTGTTCCTTCAAGCGAGCATGCCAAGATGATATGGGAAGCACACTACAGTTGAGTCGTTGGGAATTTTGGGGTCGAGAAAACAGTAGCATAATTTAGGATTATTTCTATTGGCCGAACCTTTGAAAGGATGTCGGGAAGCACATCAGATCCTGCACTGCTTATGTCATTGCCAAACTAACCATCAAGAAGAAAGGCCTATATACTCCACTACCTACCCCTAGTCGAACTTGGGAATCCATCTCCATGGATTACATGTTGGGCCTACCTTCTAATAAGCATGGAAGTGACTGTGTTTTCATGGTCATCAATAGATTCTCGAAGATGGCCATTATGGTGGCCTACAAGAAGAATATCACAACAGAAGCCACTGCTAAACTCTTCTTTGAAGGAGTGTAGGTGCACTTTTGGACCCATAGTCTATCATATCAGATTGAGATAGCAGGTTCCTTATCACATTTTTTTCCAGCCTCTGGTCAATGCTGGACACCAAGCTCACCAAGTCCACAACTTTCCATCCCCAAACAGATGGCCAAACAGAGGTCGTCAACAAAATGATTGTACACATTCTGTGCATGTAAAATTCAAAGCATCCACACACATGGGACGACATCCTCCCTTATGTACAACGTAGTTATAACCGGTCTCTCCACATCTCGACTAGCCACAGCCCCTTTCAGGTGGGCTTGGGATTCCAGCCACTATGTCCCATTGACGTAGCCATGCCATTTGCGGCTACTCAAGCCGATTCAGCTCATGTCTAGTCTGAAGTTGATAAAGCAAATAGATTCATCGAGCGCCTTCAGTATATCCGCCAACAGGTTCATGAAATATTGGACAGAGCCAATTCTAAGTACAAGTAATGCCATGATCAACATCAGGTGCCACACAACTTCTAGGTGGGCGAAAAAGTGTGGCTACATTTGTAGAAGGAGCACCTCACTAGACCCCACCGCAAGCTTCTCCCACTCCAATACGTGTCGTACACCATCACCAAGGCTATAGAGAAAAATTCCTTCGAGCTCATTATTCCACCATTCCTTGGTTTGCACCCAGTATTCAATGTGGACCGCCTTCGTCCCTACTTCCCACCGCTACTGGACACCTCTGACATTGCAGAACAACTCACACCAACAGAGTTAAACCCAGACTGCATGGAACAGGCCACCACAAATTTTATCATGGACATGCAAATCAAGAACACTCTCCAACAGAAGATCCAACTATATCGGGTTGTCAAATCTGGCCAACTCCTGCACCAAGGAAAGTGGTTCTCCAGGGACCAAGTTTAGTAGAAGTTTCCTCATCTCATGGAGGAACTTAACGTAATGGGGACCAATGCTTCCTAAGGGGGGAGGAATGATCTAGGCGGATATTGGTGGTCACCCACCTATTCCACTTGGGTCCCCACCATTGTCTCTTTCAGTTTTTCAGTTTTGTTACAACCTACTATTTTTAGCAGTTTTTCAGGTCCTGAACTTCCGGAGCCGTTTTGACGCCCTAAACGACATTTTTTGGGAAAAATGGGAGCAACATGGGTCCATGGACTAATGTTTCTCACTCAAATTTTTTATTCCTCGGATATATCTTTCTAACGAGGTATGGTTCGCGTCAAATGGATATTGTATGCCAAAGTTACGTCCCCGGGAAGTTGAAACACCAATTTACCCAAACGGGGCTCATAGTTTTGGTGCTTCATCTCCTAGGGTTAGGGTTTTGGATGTTTAGGGTTTTCCATTGTTTCTAAATAATAAATAGGCCCTTTAGCCTCATTGTAACTCAGTTCAGAGGCCTGTAGCCGCCACATCTCTTCTCAGAGATAACTACCAATGCCCTAGCTAGTTTATTTCCATTGTGTCTGTAAGCAAATTTCAGTTCTTTGATATTAATGAAATGAAGTGTTATTTCCACTGCATATTTGTATTTATGGTTAAATTTTTATTCTATTTCGTTTGTGCATAAATCCATATCATTGATACTCAGCAAGAATGAGGCAATGGAAGGATTACAAACTTGGATTATCTATTCTTCTTCCATCCAAAGCCTTTAGAGAGAGAAAGAGAGGTTGTAGAGTGGCGCAGGGTAGAGGAAGAAAATGTTGCAAAGGAAGCAGATAGAGTAGAGGCAAAGAAGAAAGTGGCTGAAAGACAAGAATATACACACCTAGCCATGCAGATTTCAGTAAAGTATGTTGATAGTTTATGGTGCATTGAACCTGTTGATTTTAATGGAGGAGATAGAGTGAAACTCTATTACAATCGTCCTTCTTGTCCACTTGCTTTTTCTTCAGAGGTTTGGATTCACTGAGGCTACAAAAATTGGATAGATGCATTGAAAATTGTTTAGAATCTGTCTTATGATAGTGCAGAAAATGGTGACATGTGGACTATGGATGTGGTGGTGCCAAAGAAATCTTTTATGCATGATTGGGTATTTGTCGATCGACCTCCTGGGAGTGCTAAGGTGTACGAAAATAATAGTTATTGAGATTTTCTTGCTATTGTGTGCAAGTCTATTCCAGAAGATCTCTTCTGTATTGAAGAAGAACAGAGAATATATTTGAAATTACTGCATGAGAGATGAGAAAGAGAGGACGTTGCTCACAAAAAGGCTGAGAACTTGGAACTTTTAAAAGCAAAAAGGAAGGAAAAAACAATGAAATTATTTCGACAGTCACAAAAACATATATTCTACATCGAACCTAGTAAAGCTGAAGTTGGAAATTTTGTTACAGTGTTTTACAACCTGTTGATCATATGGTTAGCATTCACTTTTTTTCCCTAGTTTTAAGGCCTCTCTTTTTGAGAAGAAAATGCCAAAAAGGCCTCCCTTTCCATCTTATTTCATTCCCTCTAAACCTCTATTTTCATCATTTTTCCTCCCCTTCTAAATTCCCCACTTATCCTTTAAATCATCCCAATTCCCCTTTTAACCTCACAAACACCCTTTGTTTGGCTGAAAATCCCTTCATCCCCCTTACCGTTACCCCTTGTTGGCCTTAAAATGCATGAAAAAACGGGCTAAAAACCCACTTCCCACCTTATAACAGGCTAAGCCCCTTTCTAGGCCAGCCCCTTAACCACTTCCCCTCCATAAATCCCAGCGCTAAGACCAAGCGCTAAGTCAGAAGCGCAGTTTTTCTTTGCAAGGTCGAAACCCCCGATGCGATAGTGTATTGGGACCATTGGTTATCGATATTATCTCCCGCTGTTGATCTGAGTAGATCTGACGGTCAGCGCATGTTCCGCAAGCGCTCGTCGCTCCTCCCTATTTTCCCCTCCGATTATATTTAAACTGTCGATCTAACACCCTGATTCGACGGCTATCGCGCGATCGGAGCATTGAAAATCACAAGTTTAAAATGCGCCTCCCTTCGCACTCCCGATTGGTGATCGCCGATTGACATCCCCGATCCGATCTGAGTCGTTTATCCCTCTAGATCCAACGGTTCAGATCTATCCCATTCCACACTTTTGTCCCCGCCGATTTATTCTCCACCGTTGATCTCCTCACGTGATCCAACGTTCGGTGCTTGATCTCTCCATCGCCAATCGGAAGTTCTTAATGGTGCCACCCTCCGTCTCCCCCGATCACGATCTCCCGATTCCATCCTGACCGTCCATTTGTTCCGAGATCGACGGCCCACATTGCATCGCGCCCCCGTCCATTTTTCTTCATCGGAACCTCCTCTAACTTCATCGCTTAGTCACCACCGTCGATCTCCTCACATGAACCAACGATTCATATTAAATCGCCCTCCGCCATCGCCGGGCCCCACCATATCCAAACTCATTTCAAACTTTTGTCGTGCATTAACATCGCATCATTTCGCTAACCTTTAAACTTTAATGTTTCACATTGGAGTTTATTCCATTTTTGCCCAAGCTGTCAGCTGCTCTATTCTCCACCGTCTCACAGAGATTTTCTCCCGTTTTCACAATCGCGCTATCATTCCATAGGCCTCCATAGCATCCTTCCGCCGCTCCCTAGATTTCTTGATGAGTTTATCGTATTTGGCAGGGTTATTTCAGAGTGATGAATTCACTCCAGGTTCCAAAATCATGGTCGCTATGATTTGGAACGCAGAGGGGTTGTTATAGCAGCAGTTAGAGTTTCAGCGCTGAAGACCTACCACGGCAGACACCGAAGAATTGAAGACAAACTTGGGGATTTTGGCTAGTATTGATTATAAATAGCCCATCCTCAAAATGAAATCAGAACTAGAGAAAATCGTGAAGATCTACAGGCAGAAAATCCTCTACTGTCACATTAGGGGTAAATTGATTCCTCTCCGTCGTTGGGTGTGGAGCCTGATTATCTTGTTTACTTTGTATCACAGCATTGGACCCCTATACCTTCAAAGGGGCGGCAACGCCGCCCGTAATTAATCACTGCTGTGGGGGGTCCAGGGGGGGCGGCAGCGCTTTTCGGAGCCCCCCCCTGGCGGGGGTTTTCGGGCGTAGCGCCCCCGAAGGTAAAAACAGATTTAAAATTGCCTTGTAAAAGCATAGTAATTTCTAGTCAATCTGGGCCGTTCATTAGGAAAATGATCTGACGGTTGAAGTTATGTTTAGATTAGGGTTTTTTTCCCTAGAAGGCAACCCCCTTGTATATATCAGGGTATTGTATTTCGGCTATGTATTATGTGTGTATTCTCGGAGTGAGAAACAGAGAGGGAAACTGTGAGAGAGAACAAAGGATATTACAGCGGATCTGTTGTAGGTTTTGTCTCTTCATTTTTGCTGGATAATAGAAAGGAAGGACTGGCTGTTCGGGGTGGACGTAGCCCAAACTGGGTGAACCACGTATATTTGTGTCTCTCTAGTTTTATGAGTTTTGTGTGCTTTTATTTTCCGCGTATTTTAGGTGTTTCATTGCTCTGTAATATTTAATTTTCTAACAACTGGTATCATAGCCGAAGGTATATTTGGCTGATAAACTCGCAGGAAAGAAGGGTTCCTGGTTGGAGTGGGAGCAATGGCGGAAGATGGTAAGTTTAGGGTCGAGAAATTTAACGACCAAAACTTTCCGCTGTGGAAGCTGCAGATGGAAGATTATCTGTATCAGAAAGATCTATACCTACCATTGAGCGGAAAAACAAAGAAGCTGACGGCCATGACAGATGCAGAATGGAACATTCTCGATATAAAGGCACTCGGAACAGTACAGTTGTGTCTTGCAGCGTCAGTTTCCTTCAATATTTCGAAGGAAACAACAACAGAGGGTTTGATGCAGACGTTGGCGAAACTATATGAAAAACCCTCGGCCTCAAACAAGGTATTTCTTATGAAACGACTATTTAATATGAAGATGTCGGAAGGTGGATCTGTTGCAGACCATTTAAATGAATTTAATACAATTACCAGTCAGTTAAGTTCTGTAGGGGTAAACTTTGATGATGAAGTTAGGGCTCTTTTATTTCTGTGCTCATTGCCAGAAAGTTGGAATGGTTTATTAATGGCCATTAGTAACTCTGTCTCTAGATCTAGTACTTTAAAGTTTGATGATGTTGTTGGTGCTATCCTTAGCGAGGAAATGCGATGGAAAAGCTCCGGTGAGACATCAGGTAATGCTTTACGTGCAGAGTCTAGGGGAAGAAGAATGGAAAGAGGAAAGAGCTCGAGATATCGCAGTAAATCAAGGAAAGGAAGATCCAAGTCCAGATCGGGGATAGTGTGCTAGAATTGCGGAAAGAAAGGACACCTAAAGAAAGAATGTAGATCTCAGAATGGAAAAGAAGGAGACACACAACAAGAAAACAATCATGAAGCAAATGTGACAGGTGATGTGTTACAAGATGCTTTGATTATTTCTTTTGAAAATGTTACTAATTCTTGGGTTGTAGATTCAGGGGCTTCATTCCATGCCACACCTGATAAGCAATATTTTCATGACTATGTTCAAGGAGATTTTGGACAAGTTCGTTTGGGTGATGATAAACCCTGTAAAATTGTTGGAATGGGTAAATTTCTTGTAAAACAATAGAATGGAAACCAATGGCTACTAAATGAGGTAAGGCATGTTCCAGATCTGAAGAAAAATCTGATTTTAACAGGGCAGTTAGGCAGTGAAGGTTGTGTGACAACTTTCATAGATAAAAATTGGAAGGTCACCAAAGGAGCACTGGTAATAGCAAAGGGTGAAAATATTGGTACATTGTATTTATGCAATGGTATTTCTAACTCTATTAATGCTTTAACTTCCAAAGGAGCAGATGCAGTATTATGGCACCATAGGCTCGGACACATGAGTGAGAAGGGAATGAAGATTCTTCACTCAAGAAAAATTTTTCCAGGTTTGAAGAATGTTGATTTGGATTTCTGTGAGAATTGAATTTATGGAAAACAAAAGAGAGTCAGATTTCTCAGAGTTGGGAAAGAAAAGAAGAGCGAAAAATTGGAGCTTGTGCATACAGATGTATGGGGACCTGCTCAGGTATCATCTCTTCGTGGCTCTCGTTATTATGTTACTTTTATTGATGATGCAACTAGAAAAACATGGATTTATTGTATTCAGAATAAATCTGATGTATTTGATACTTTCAAGAAATGCAAAGCTTTGGTTGAGATTGAGACAGGAAAGAAGTTGAAGTATCTTAGATCAGAAAATGGAGGTGAGTATTGCAGAAAAGAGTTTGATAGGTACTGTTCAGCGCATGGAATTCGTAGAGAGAAGACAGTTCCAAGAACACCACAAGAAAATGGTGTGTCAGAAAGGATGAACAGAACAATCATGGAGCGTGCAAGTTGCATGAGATTGCATGCAGGATTGCCTTTACAATTTTGGGCAGATGTTGTAGATACTGTTGTTTATCTAATAAACAGAGGGCCTTCAAGTTCCTTGGATGGTGGTATTCCAGAGGAAGCATGGACAGGTAAAAAGGTAAACTACTTTTTTTTAAAGCCTTTTGGTTGTGAGGCCTTTGTCCATATTAATAAAGAAAACAGAACAAAGCTTGAGGCAAAATCAAAGAAATGTACCTTTATTGGATATGGTGCTAATGATTTGGGTTATCGCTTATATGATTATGAAAATCACAAAATCATTAGGAGCAGAGATGTAATATTCAATGAAAAGGTCTTGTATAAGAATCAGTTGCAGGAAAAGAAACAAGAAAAAGAAAGCAAGGAATACACGGTTCTTGATGAGATAACTGAAAAAGTAAAGGTGCTTGAAAATAATAATAATCAACAACCACAGCAGCAACAACCACCACAACAGCAACAGGCACCTCAAACACCTGAAAGTGGTGTTAGAAGATCTACCAGGATAAGTAGACCCCCTAAACGATACTCTCCTTCATTATATTATTTATTGTTGACTGATTTTGGTGAACCTGAATGTTATGAAGAAGCAATGTAGGTTGAAAGTAGGAATAAGTGGGAGCTAGACATCGAAGAAGAGATGGACTCCTTAATGCATAACCAGACTTGGGACTTGGTCAGGTTGCCTGCAGGTAAAACTGCATTGCAGAATAAATGGGTTTACAGGCTGAAGGAAGAAGATGGAGGAAAACAACGGTACAAAGCTAGACTTGTGGTGAAGGGGTTTGCATAGAAGAAAGGTATTGATTTTGATGAAATATTTTCTCCTGTTTTTAAGATGAATTCAATCAGAAATATCTTAAGTCTTGTAGCAGCGGAAGATTTACATCTTGAACGGTTAGATGTAAAGAAAAAGTTTCTCCATGGAGATTTGGAGGAAGAGATATACATGCAGAAACCAGAAGGATATGAGGTAAAAGGGAAAGAAAAATTGGTGTGTAGGTTAAAGAAGAGCTTGTATGTCTTAAAACAGGCTCCAAGGCAGTGGTATCTAAAATTTCACAAGTTTATGTCTAAACAAGGTTATACTAGATGTCACTCTGATCATTGTGTTTATCTGAAAAGGAAAAATGATGGCAGCTATATTATATTGTTATTGTATGTATATGACATGCTTGTTGCAGGATCTAACATGCAGGAAATAAATGTGCTCAAAAGAAAACTGGAAAATTACTTTGCAATGAAGGATTTGGGAGCTGCAAAACAAATCCTTGGTATGAGGATAACTAGAGACAGGAAAAATTGCAAATGAACATTGTCTCAGAATGAGTACATAGAAAAGGTGTTGAAAAGATTTAATATGCAGAATGAAAAACCAGTTAGTACACCTTTTTCTAGCCATTTCAAACTTATTAAGGATATGTGCCCCAAGACCCAAGAAGAAATTGAATATATGTCTAAAGTTCCATATGCATCAGCAGTGGGAAGCTTAATGTATGCAATGGTCTGCACAAGGCTTGATATTGCACATGCAGTGGGAGTTGTAAGCAGGTACATGAATAATCCAGGAAAAGAACATTGGATGGCAGTAAAATGGATTCTCAGATATTTGAGAGGTACCACAAATCAAGCATTATGCTTTGGTGGTTCAAACATTGCTTTACAGGGATATGTTGATGTAGATATGGCAGGTGACAGAGATAACAGGAGGAGCACTACAGGATATGTATTTACTGTAGGTGGAACAACTATCAGTTAGGTTTCAAAAATCCAAAGTGTTGTTGCACTTTCAACAACAGAAGAAGAGCATGTTGCTGCTACAGAGGCTAGTAAAGAAATGATTTGGTTACAAAGGTTTATGGGTGACTTGGGTAAGAAGAATGATATGGGCACGCTATACAGTGATAGCCAAAGTGCTATTCATCTTGAAAATAACTCAGCATTTCATTCTAGGACTAAACACATACATCTCAAGTACCATTTCATACGGTCAGTATTGGAAGATGGAGAGTTGAAGCTAGAAAATACACACACTAGCCAGAATCCTACAGATATGCTAAAAAAAGTTGTAACCAGGGAGAAACTGAGAACATTCTCTGTTTCAATTGGTCTTCAAGGATGATGATGAAGATGAGAAATAGCCAGGTCCAAAGAGGAGTCATTTTCCAGCAAATGAAGCAGCGGTGGAGTTGCTACAATCAGTCTCCAAGTGGGAGATTGTTGGGTGTGGAGCCTGATTATCTTGTTTACTTTGTATCACATCATTGGACCCCTGTACCTTAAAAGAGGCAGCAACGCCGCCCGTAATTAATCGCTACTGTGGGGGGTCCAAGGGGAGGTGGCAACGCTTTTCGAAGCCTACCCCTAGTGGGGGTTTTGGGGGCAGCGCCCCCGAAGCTAAAAACAGATGTAAAATTGCCTTGTAAAAGTATAGTAATTTCTAGTCAATCTGGGCCGTTCATTAGGCAAATGATCTGACGGTAGAAGTTATGTTTAGATTAGGTTTTTTTTCCCTAGAAGGAAACCCCCTTGTATATATTAGGGTATTGTATTGCGGCTGTGTATTATGTGTGTATTCTCGGAGCGAGAAACAGACTGGGAGACTGTGGGAGAGAACAGAGGATATTACAACGGATCTGCTGTATGTTTTGTCTCTTCATTTTTGCTGGATAATAGAAAGTAAGGACTGGCTGTTCGGGGTGGACGTAGCCCAAACTAGGTGAACCACGTATACCTGTGCCTCTCTAGTTTTATGTGTTTTGTGTGCTTTTATTTTCCGCATTTTTTATGTGTTGCATTGCTCTGTAATATTTAATTTTCTAACATCCGCCAACATTTTGCCATCTGGGACAGCGACCTTCTCAACTCCCCCTCTTCAGCAAACATTGTCAGTTCATGAATCGGCCTTAATGGTCTTTTACTTCTATTTTAGTTGGTTTATTTTAAATTTTGAGTGGAATTCACATTCCACTCATGCATTTTACCATCTGTCAGAAACTGTTATTTGATATTTTGTTTTAAAACGGCCGAGAGCCTAACTATCAATGATGAGATGCCCCAATTCCTCATCATGAATTTTGGTTATTTTTTATGGAGACCTCAAACCGATTTCCAACACGCGGGGAAGATATTTTTTCCAAAAATATCTTCTCGCTCATGCTTCTGAGGCTTCTATATAAGCTAGAACCGAAGAGAAAAAGTGGTTCTAGATTTTCTGAAGAATTTTGCTGTGTAAGAATTTTTGCATGCTTGTTGTTGAAATCTCAATAGGAATGTGAAGAGCCCGTTGGGTCTCAATGAAAAGGAGTTCTATATTCACTGAGTATTCTGGTCTTGGTGCTTTAAAATGTGTGATTCTCTCTTATGTGTTGTAGCTTAGCGGTTCATTTCATTTACATCCATTAATCTTGTATCATGTTCTGGAATGCGAGTAGCCCACTGGTTTCAATATGAATTTATCCTAGTTGATACTTATGCCATAACCTGTCTGGCACTTTAAATATGGCTCAGGCGTGATATGCTGTTCCATTTTCACTTCACCCGTACTTCTGCTATATTAGCTGCTGTGAGATGTTATTTACAAATGCTATTATCATGTGTGGATTCTTAATTTCGTAAGCCCACCGCATGCTAATATATGTTTCTAAATATTGTCTCAATAACAGTTAGTATTCTCTTTGTTCTACGTACGCAGTAGATACTTTCTGATTATTAATCTCTGTGAAGTATTTAGAATCCAGCCCTCTTTGCAGTAAGCTGCCTTCGAATTTTCTAATACATTAATGTTAGGGTTTCACATCTGGCCTCTGCAGTATTGATTTCTCTATATCAAGCTTCTGAAATTTTTGGTTCCATTCAAATTAATTTTCCTGTTTACAAGAGATAGCATGAGAGCTTTGTTCTGCTAGTTATCCCTATCATATCATATTTCTCCTTGCTATATAAGATGTCCTAGGCACTGGTCTTTCACAACTCAAGGTTGTCTCTAGGAATGACAACATCTTTTTGGCGTCGTTTCCAGGGAACTGAAGTTGATAGAAATTAAAATCCCTGGGCCTCGACAAAACCTTATTCACTCTTCAATTAGGTGAGCATGGAGAGTTGAGAGTTGTATATCCCTCACCTTGGCGACTCCACATTCATTTATCAGGTAAATTTACTTGCAGTCCTGGATCCTCGTAAGCCACACCTGAGGTCAGATACGTCTCAGCCAAAGACACCTTCTGTGTCTGACCTAGAAAAGATCCTACATATAAGGAGTTGGAGGGAAAGAAAATCAGTCCATACTGAGATCCCTGAATTCTCCCTAGAAGACTTTCCGTCCTCCTCCTCTCAAATTTCCCAAGTGCAAGGTCCCAACTCCACTATGGGAGAGACCGATTACTACTCAGATAGTCCACCCCGAGGAGGTGTCCGAATCAAAGACGAAGCTGAGTCAAGGGATACCACATATTACTCCTTCCACCCTACCCCTGAAGTCGAAGAGGTCAAGGAGGTCACTGAAGTATCTGATATTCACAGCCCGTCATTCCCATCAATGCTTAAAGCTGTTGTCCAATACATCCCATCGTTATCCATACTCCACTTCCACCTCCTCCTCCTCCTTTTACACATAAAATCATTACACTACCCCCACCTCCTCCAATGGCCAATGTCCCTGGCTTCCTGTTGAATAAATATGCCCCCCTGGAATTACCTCAAGTGCTGAATTATATGCCACAGGACTATCTAAAGATCTTACCTAGATTCAATGGGGAAAACGAGATCGAAGCTCAAAAACACCTTGAGGTCTTCTGCTCTTTCGCAGAAAAATTTAATGTGGAACATCTAGACGTAGTCTTAAGACTGTTTGTGTAATCTCTTGATGGTGAAGCCAGAAAATGGTTCAAGACACTAGGAGACCGTTCCATCACCACATGGGAAGGAATGGAGGATACTTTCCTCAGAAAATGGGGAGAGAAGAAAGACCATGGACATTGTCTTACTGAGTTTAACACACTCAAGAAAAGACATGCTGAAGGAGTGTCGGAATTTATCAAGAGGTTTAACAAGTTGTATCTGAGCCTCCCCGTTGATATGCAACCTCACCAGACCACTGCCAAGGTTGTTTTCGTGTAGCTTTTGACTCTGAATTTGGTTTCTCTCTGAGAGAAAGAAAGCCAGCCACCCTGGATGATGCCCAGACAGATGCACTAGAGCTGGAGGAAAATTTTGCCTCCACTAGTAAATCCAAGGGAAAACCTGAACAGGATACTAGAAGGAGGGGAAAAGAAGAGGTATCCACCTCAAGCCAAGATAGAGATTCAGCTAATGACAGGATTGAGGAGATGAACAAGATGATTAAAAATATTTTGAGTAAACTGGTTAAACTTGAAATGGAGGCCAAGAATTCATCCTCCAAGAATTTCCAAAATGCTCCAAACAGAGGATATAATCCTCAATATAGGAAGCCACTGTTGCAGATATTGCAAAGGGAATGGAAGGAGCATCATGACCAGGTACCACACCCTCTATACTTGGAAGGTCAAGTAGATGGTGCTACCGAATACACCACTTATGAGAAAGAGGAGGCATACCTTGCTTTCTCAAACAATGATGAGGTTGAATGCCTCCTACATAAAAGTGACGAAGTGGAGGTGCAGGCACACACAGAAGGAAAAGCTAATGAAAACACCGAAGATCCTGAGATTGATGACTACTACAAGCAGTTCGTCAATTTCGTGCAAGCTCAGTTCAATAGAAGATATGACCTCAAATCCTCCAGGAAGAGAACTCGCACTCAGGATCAGGAGGAGGACACACCGCAAGAGGAAGCACCTGCTCAGAAGGAGGCAACGCCTCAAAGGACCCCAGACAAAGGTAAGAGGCCTCTTAACCAATCTTTGCAGTCTACTGATCAAATTCCTTCATCTTCACAAGGGGCTACACTCCCTAGTGTCAAGCCAATATTAAAAGAAGTCAAACCTCTCCTTCAAAACAAAGACTCCAAAGATAAAGAACCAAAAGCAATGTCAGTAGATAGGTCCTCCTCTGCCCTTAGTTTACAAAAGGAGCTTGAGAAGGTAAAAATCCTAGTTCCATTGACCGAATTATTAAAACAACCTGCATATCAGTCCCAGGTCACATCCTTTATGCTCCCTCCAAAAGTAATACACATTCCAAACAGTCTGAACCTTTAAGAAGAAAGGCCTATGGTTGTATTTGGCCCACATGTCGAAGAATTATATGCTGTTACTCCCCCATTTTATGTGTCTTTAGTAATAAATGACCTGCTGCTGCATAATTGTATGTTAGATTCGGGAGCCTCTCATAACATTTTGCCCCTCTCGGTCATGGAACAACTAGGACTACAGATCACCCGTCCATACAAAGACCTTTATTCATTTGACTCCAAAAGAGTTAAATGCCTGGGCATGATAAATGACTTAGTGGTCAATCTGGCTCAGATCCTAGCAAAAGTGTAGTGATGGACATCGTGGTGGCTGACATTCCAGCTCACTTCGGCATGCTACTGTCAAGATCTTGGGGGACTAAAATTGGTGGATCAATCAAGCTGGACCTGACCTATGTCACTATCCCTATATTTAGTGGCCAGGAGAGGAGACTCTACCGGGAAACTAGATTTTTCAAGACAGTTACCAAGGCGGATGACTCAGTTAATTCTCTAGTTTATAGCAAGGAGGGAGATTTCTCATGTTTGATGCTGGAGGAAGATCAAGAGTACACTCACGAACCATCATTTTACCAGATCAAGACAGAGCAGTCCATAGAGAGTCCTGAATCAGAAATCTGGACACTTCATTTTGATGGAGCAAACTCCAGAGAAGGAAATGGGGTTGGGGTATTATTGATTTCTCCTGCAGGCTAATGGGTCCCTTTGTCTTTAAAGCTGGAGTATGAAACCACCAATAACGTGGCCGAGTATGAAGCACTTCTCTTAGGGATATAGATAGCTAGGAGCATGAACATACAAATTCTAAAGGTTCTGGGAGATTCGGAACTGGTAGTCAGACAAGTGAAGAATCAGTGCCAAGCCAAACATCCTAGGCTAAGGGCTTATAGGAACGAAGTGTGGGATCTGGTGGAGAATTTATTCTTGGCATTCAATATCCAGTTCATGCCCCGAGAGTAGATTAGGATGGAAAATTCCCTTGCAGTGGCCTCCAGTACCTTCCGTCCACCTCAGAACCCTCTCTTGAGATATGAAATTGAGGTACGGTATCGGCCATCAATCCCAAACAACATCAAACATTGGCAGGTGTTCGAAGATGAAGAATAGGTGAAGAGATTCTTGGAAACAGTTGGGGAATTTTCCAACATGGAGATTGATACTTGCGAAGAAGAGGAGGCTGAAAACACTTCAGGAGATAAATGGGAAGAAAAGGTGGCTGGCCAAAAATTTCTGCAGCTGAAAGGGAATGTCATCCCCTAAGTACTAGTGCCCTTAGAAAGGTTGTTTAACAAGAATGATGTCCCCCTTCAGCCAAACAAAGCTGTGGAGGAGAATCAGGTAGAAGATCTTAATCTTCGCACTGAGGCTGATCCTAAAATCGTGAAGTTGTCCAAGAAGGTCCCGGAAGAGTATAAAGAGCTCTACCAGAAATTATTCCGATCATATAAAGATGTGTTTGCATGGTCTTATCAGGACCTAAAAACCTTTGATATCAGCATCATGCAGCATAAGATTCCTCCGAAGGGAGATGCTAAACCACATAAGCAGAAGCTTAGACAGATAAATCCCCTTCTGCTTCCCTCTATTGAGAAAGAAATTAAGAAACTGTTGAAGGCCAAAATCATTGTACCATTGAGATATTCTGAGTGGGTGGCAAACTTAGTCCCTGTACAGAAGAAAAAAGGAGAAATAAGGCTATGTGTTGATTTTAGAAATTTAAACAGAGCGTCCTTGAAGGATAATTATCCACTGCCCCAGATGAATCACATCCTGCAGAAAGTGGTAGGAGCCTCTCGGATGTCAATGATGGATGGATTCTCTGGGTACAATCAGGTGGTTGTACTACCAGAAGATCAGAAGAATACTGCCTTTACCACACCATGGGGTACGTTTATGTATGCTAGGATGCCTTTTGGGTTGATTAATGCAGGGGCCACTTTTCAAAGGGCCATGGACATTGCCTTCGTTGGGGAGAAAGATAAGTTTTTGGTGGTCTATCTCGATGATATCACTGTGTTTTCAAAGGATGATGCTGAGCACATTGAACACTTGTGCAGAAATTTCGAGAACTGCAGAAGGTATGGCCTCTCCCTCAACCCACAGAAGTCTTTGTTTGCACTGGAAGAGGGCAAGCTTTTGGGACATATTGTAACCAAGGAGGGTGTCAAGATAGACCCTAAGAGGGTAGAATTTATAAATGGCATTTCCCTTCCCATAAATAAAAAGGAAGTTCAGGTATTCCTAGGCCGTATTAACTTTCTGAGGAGGTTCATCCCTAACTATGCTAAGATAGTTAGGCATATAACTGACATGCTAAAGAAAAATAATGAGGTCAAGTGGTCACAGGAATCACGAGAGGCCTTTGCTAGGATTAAAAATGCATTTTTTGAAGCCCCTGTTCTAGCAGGGCCAGATTATGCCAAACCTTTTATGATATTTTCCTTTGCATCACCTCACACAGTGGCAGGAGTTCTATTGCAGAAAAATGAAGCTGGGTATGAGCAACCTATCTCCTTTTTCAGTCAGGTGCTCCGTGATGCTGAGCTGAAATATAACATATTAGAAAAGCAGGCATATGCCGTGGTGAAGTCTCTTAAAGCATTTCGTACATATGTCTTGCAGTCCCATATCACTGCGTTTGTGGCTACAGCAGCTGTTAAATATATTCTTATCCAAGGAGATAGCGAACGAAAAAGAGGGAAATGGATTGCCAAAATACAAGAGTATGAGCTAGACATTCTCCCTACCAAACTAATCAAGGGACAAGGGTTAGCCAAAATCCTGTCTAAATCAAACTGTCAGGCTCTGGTATAAATTTGTCCATGCTAGAAAATGAGGATTTTGAGAAGAAAGAAGAGCCAGATGGAGTAGAGATAGCTTCCCAGAAGACACATATGAAGTACCTCATCAGCCCGTGGTACAAAGAGATAGTGGAATATCTTCTAACACTCAGCTGCCCACCCAGTTGTGACAAAGCTAAATACAGAACACTGAGGTTGAGATCACAAAAGTACATTGTTGCAAATGGTCGGTTGTACTGGTGAGACCCCTCAGGCATCCTGCTCCTGTGTCTCACAGAAGAAGAGGTAGAGAGTATAATGGCTGATTTTCATGAAGGAATCTGTGGGGGTCATTACAGTTGGAGGGCTACTGCTCACAAAATCCTGAAGGCTGGTTTCTTCTGGCCCAAACTCTTTGGAGATGTGTTTGCCCCGATTAGATCTTGTGAGAAATGTCAGAGGTTTGCTGAAAGGCAGAAACTAGCACCTATGCCCATGATTCCGGTTCATGTGGACGAACCATTTCAGTAATGGGGAATCGACTTTATAGGTGAAATACACCCACCTTCAAGTGGCCAGCATAAGTGGATATTAACGGCCACAGATTATTTCACAAAGTGGGTGGAAGCTATACCTGCCAAAAATGCAACAAATGTCGTGCTAATAAAATTTATGGAAGAAAAAATCATATCTAGATTTGGATGTCCTGCCAAGATAGTGACCGACAACGCACAGGCCTTTAAATCCGAAAAGTTTGTCAGCTTCTTCCAACATTATAATATTGCATTAGGTCACTCTACGACCTATTAACCACAAGGAAATGGCCTGGCAGAGTCCTCGAATAAAACCCTGGTGAGAGCACTGAAGAAGTAAATCAACGAAAATCAGAAAAATTGGGATTCCCAGTTGAAATTCGCTCTATGGGCCAACAGGATTACCAGCAAGAGAGCAACCGGGAAGTCCCCGTATGAACTAGTATATGGGAGGGCAGCATTATTCCCTGTACAGTTAGCCTTACCAGTAGCTCGATTCATGCAAGAAAGCCAAGAAGAACCCGATGATGTGACCAGGAGAATCAATCAGCTGGTGGAGTTAGAAGAAACACGAAACCAAGTAAGTCAGAAGCTAATTGAATATCAAGAGAAAATTAAAGACCTTTTTTATCAGCATGCCAAGGAAAGGAAGTTGCAGATTGGGGATTTAGTGCTCAGATGGGATATTCGAAGAGCTGATAAGGGCAAACATGGTAAGTTTGACCCACTCTAGTTCAGCCCCTTTAAAATTGTGGAACAAGGGGGCAACAACACTTTCAATTTGGAAAATTTACAGGGAGACTTGCTCGATGCCCCTATAAATGGTCAGTTCCTCAAACCTTACTTCCAGTTCTGATTCAGGCTGAGAAAGCCTGATGTATCATACTGTACATTAGTTTTATGTTTTCATTTGTGTTCGAATGATGTGTGTGTCATGATGAATCATGAAGAGATAAATGAAAAGAGCTGAAGAGTGGTGCCCACACAGAAGATTAACAAGTAGTCTGCGAAGTTCTCGACATGCCCAAGGATGAACGTGTCGTCCCCAGGTGGAGCCAATGTTGATCATATGGTTAGCATTCACTGTTTTTCCCCAGTTTTAAGGCCTCTCTGTTTGACAAGAAAATGCCCAAAAGGCCTCCCTTTCCATCTTGTTTCATTCCCTCTAAACCTTTGTTTTCATCATTTTTCCTCCCCTTCTAAATTCCCCACTTATCCTTTAAATCATCCCAATTCCCCTTTTAACCTCACAAACACCCTTTGTTTGGCTGAAAATCCCTTCATCTCCCTTACCGTTACCCCTTGTTGGCCTTAAAATGCATGAAAAATGGGCTAAAAACCCACTTCCCACCTTATAACAGGCTAAGCCCCTTTCTAGGCCAGCCCCTTAACCACTTCCCCTCCATAAATCTCGGCACTAAGACCAAGCGCTAAGTCAGAAGGCGCTAATCGCAATTGGAAGGGCGGAGTGAAGCACAGTTTTTCTTTGCAAGGTCGAAACCCCCGATGCGATGGTGTATTGGGACCATTGGCTATCGATATTATCTCCCACCGTTGATCCCCGATGCGATGGTGTATTGGGACCATTGGCTATCGATATTATCTCCCACCGTTGATCTGAGTAGATCTGATGGTCAACGCATGTTCCGCAAGTGCTCGTCGCTCCTCCCTATTTTCCCCTTCGATTATATTTAAACCATCAATCTAACACCCTGATCCGACGGCTATCGCGCGATCAGAGCATCGCAAATCGCAAGTTTAAAATGCGCCTCCCTTCGCACTCTCGATCGGCGATCGCCGATTGACATCCCCGATCCGATTTGAGCCGTTTATCCCTTTAGATCCAACGGTTCAGATCTATCCCGCTCCACTCTTTTGTCCCCGCCAATTTATTCTCCACCGTTGATCTCCTCACACGATCCAATGGTCGGTGCTTGATCGCTCCATCGCCAATCGGAAGTTCTTAATGGTGCCACCCTCCGTCTCCCCCGATCACGATCTCCCGATTCCATCCTGACCGTCCATTTGTTCCAAGACCGACGACCCACGTTGCATCACGCCCTCATCCATATTTATTCATCGGAACCTCCTCTAACTTCATCGCTTAGTCACCACCATAGATCTCCTCACACAAACCAACGGTTCATATTAAATCGCCCTCCGCCATCTCCGGGCCCCACCATATCCAAACTCATTTCAAACCTTTGTCGTGCATTAACATCGCATCATTCCGCTAACCTTTAAACTTTAATGTTTCACATTGGAGTTTATTCCATTTTCGCCCAAGCTGTTAGCTGCTCTGTTCTCCACCATCTCACAGAGATTTTCTCCCGTTTTCACAATCACGCTATCATTCCACAGGCCTCCATAGCATCCTTCCGCCGCTCCCTGGATTTCTTGATGAGTTTATCGTATTGTGCAGGGTTATTTTAGAGTGATGAATTCAATCGAGGTTCCAAAATCATGGTCACTATGATTCGAAACGCATAGGGGTTATTATACCAGCAGTCAGAGTATCGGCGCTGAAGACCTGCCACGGCAGACACCGAAGAATTGAAGACAAACTTGGGAATTTCGGCTAGTATTGATTATCAATAGCCCATCCTCAAAATTAAATTAGAACTAGAGAAAATCGTGAAGCTACATGTTGGGTGTGGAGCCTGATTATCTTGTTTACTTTGTATCACAGCATTGGACCCCTGTACCTTAAAAGGGGTGGCAACGCCGCCCATAATTAATCGCTACCGTGGGGGGTCCAAGGGGGGGCAGCAGCGCTTTTCGGAGCCCCCCCCCCCCCTGGTGGGGGTTTTGGGGGAAGTGCCCCCGAAGCTAAAAACAGATGTAAAATTGCCTTGTAAAAGTATAGTAATTTCTAGTCAATCTGGGCCATTCATTAGGCAAATGATCTGATGGTAGAAGTTATGTTTAGATTAGGGTTTTTTTCCCTAGAAGGAAACCCCCTTGTATATATAAGTTTGTGTGCATTTGTGTATTATGTGTGTATTCTCAGAGCGAGAAACAGAGAGGGAGACTGTGAGAGAGAACAAAGGATATTACAACGGATCTGTTGTAGGTTTTGTCTCTTCATTTTTGCTGGATAATAGAAAGGAAGGACTGGCTGTTCAGGGTGGATGTAGCCCAAACTAGGTGGACCACATATATCTGTGTCTCTCTGGTTTTATGTGTTTTTTGTGCTTGTATTTTCCGCATATTATTATGTGTTGCACTGCTCTGTAATATTTAATTTTCTAACAACTAGTATCAGAGCTGAAGGTATATTTGGTTGATAAACTCGCAGGAAAGAAGGGTTCCTGGTTCGAGTGGGAGAAATGGCGGATGATGGTAAGTTTAGGGTAGAAAAATGTAATGGCAAAAACTTCCCGCTGTGGAAGATGCAGATGGAAGATTATCTGTATCAGAAATATCTATACCTACCATTGAGCTGAAAAACAAAGAAGTTGGCGGCCATGACAGACGCGGAATGGAACATTATTGATAGAAAGGCACTCGAAACAGTACGGTTGTGCCTTGCAGCATCAGTCACCTTCAATATTTCGAAGGAAACAACAACAAAGGGTTTGATGCAGACGTCGGCGAAACTATATGAAAAACCCTCGGCCTCAAACAAGGTATTTCTTATGAAACAACTATTTTAAATGAAGATGTCAGAAGGTGGATTTGTTGCAGACCATTTAAATGAATTTAATACAGTTACCAGTCAGTTGAGTTCTGTAGGGGTAAACTTTGATGATGAAGTTAGAGCTCTGTTATTCTTGTGCTCATTTCCAGAGAGTTGCAATGGTTTAGTAATGGCCATTAGTAACTCTGTCTCTGGATCTAGTACTTTAAAGTTTGATGATGTTGTTGTTGCTATCCTTAGCGAGGAAATGCGACGGAAAAGCTCCGGTGAGACATCAAGTAATGCTTTGAGTGCAGAGTCTAGGGGAAGAAGAATGGAAAGAGGAAAGAGCTTGGGATATCGCAGTAAATCAAGGAAAGGCAGATCCAAGTCCAGATCGGGGATAGTGTGCTGGAATTGCGGAAAGAAAGGACACCTAAAGAAAGACTGTAGATCTCGGAAGGGAAAAGAAGGAGACACACAGCAAGAAAACAATCATGAAGAAAATGTGACAGGTGATGTGTTACAAGATGCTTTGATTCTTTCTTTTGAAAATTTTACTGATTCTTGGGTTGTAGATTCAGGGGCTTCATTCCATGCCACACCCGATAAGAAATATTTTCATGACTATGTTCAAGGAGATATTGGACAAGTTCGTTTGGGTGATGATAAACCCTGTAAAATTGTTGGAATGGGTAAAGCTCTTGTAAAACAACAGAATGGAAACCAATGGCTACTAAAGGAGGTAAGGCATGTTCTAGATATGAAGAAAAATCTGATTTCAACAGGGCAGTTAGGCAGTGAAGGTTGTGTGACAACTTTCACAGATAAAACTTGGAAGGTCACCAAAGGAGCGCTGGTAATAGCAAAAGGTGAAAAGGTTGGTACATTGTATTTATGCAATGGTATTTCTAACTCTTTTAATGCTTTAACTTCCAAAGGAGCAGATGCAACATTATGGCATCATAGGCTCGGACACATGAGTGAGAAGGGAATGAAGATTCTTCACTCAAGAAATTTGTTGCCAGGTTTGAAGAATGTTGATTTGGATTTCTGTGAGAATTTCATTTATGGGAAACAAAATAGAGTCAGATTTCCCAGAGTTGGGAAAGAAAAGAAGAGCGAAAAATTGGAGCTTGTGCATACAGATGTATGGGGACCTGCTCAGGTATCATCTCTCGGTGGCTCTTGTTATTATGTTACTTTTATTGATGATGCAACTAGAAAAACATGGATTTATTGTATTCAGAATAAATCTGATGTATTTGATACTTTCAAGAAATGGAAAGCTTTGGTTGAGATTGAGACAGGAAATAAGTTGAAGTGTCTCAGATCAGACAATGGAGGTGAATATTGTAGCAAAGAGTTTGATAGGTACTGTTCAGAGCATGGAATTCGCAGAGAGAAGACAATTCCAATAACACCACAAGAAAATGGTGTGTCAGAAAGGATGAACATAACAATCATGGAGCGTGCAAGGTGCATGATATTGCATGCATGATTGCCTTTAAAATTTTGGGCAGATGTTGTAGATACTGCTGTTTATCTAATAAACAGAGGGCCTTCAATTTCCTTGGATGATGGTATTCCAGAGGAAGCATGGACAGGTAAAAAGGTAAACTACTCTTTTTTAAAGCCTTTTGGTTGTGAGGCCTTTGTCCATATTAATAAATAAAATAGAACAAAGGTTGAGGAAAAATCAAAGAAATGTACCTTTATTGGATATGGTCTTAATGATTTTGGTTATCGCTTATATGATTATGAAAATCACAAAATCATTAGGAGCAGAGATGTAATATTCAATGAAAAGTTTTTGTATAAGAATCAGTTGCAGGAAAAGAAACGGGAAAAAGAAAGCAAGGAATACACGGTTCTTGATGAGATAACTGAAAAAATAAAGGTTCCTGAAAATAATAATAATCAACAACCACAGCAGCAGTAACCACCACAACAGCAACAGGCACCTCAAAAACCTGAAAGTGGTGTTAGAAGATCTACCAGGATAAGTAGACCCCCTGAACAATACTCTCCTTCATTATATTATTTATTGCTGACTGATTCTGGTGAACCTGAATGTTATGAAGAAACAATGCAGGTTGAAAGCAGGAAGAAGTGGGAGCTAGCCATGGAAGAAGATATGAACTCCTTAATGCATAGCCAGACTTGGGACTTAGTCAGGTTGCCTGCAGGTAAAACTACATTGTAGAATAAATGGGTTTACAGGCTGAAGGAAGAAGATGGAGGAAAACAAAGGTACAAAGCTAGACTTGTGGTGAAGAGGTTTGCACAGAAGAAAGGTATTGATTTTGATGAAATATTTTCTCCTGTTGTTAAGATGAATTCAACCAGAACTATCTTAAGTCTTGTAGCAGCGAAAGATTTACATCTTGAAAAATTAGATGTAAAGACAACATTTCTCCATGGAGATTTGGAGGAAGAGATATACATGCAGCAACCAGAAGGATATGAGGTAAAAGGGAAAGAAAGATTGGTGTGAAGGTTAAAGAAGAGCTTGTATGGCTTAAAGCAGGCTCCAAGGAAGTGGTATCTAAAATTTGACAATTTTATGTCTGAACAAGGTTATACTAGATGTCACTCTGATCATTGTGTTTATCTAAAAAGGGAAAATCATGGCAGCTATATTATATTTCTATTGTATGTAGATGACATGGTTGTTGCAGGGTCTAACATGCAGGAAATAAATGTGCTCAAAAGAAAATTGGCAAATTCATTTGCAATGAAGGATTTGGGAGCTCCAAAACAAATCCTTGGTATGAGGATAACTAGAGACAAGAAAAATCGCAAATTAACACTGTCTCAGAATGAGTACATACAAAAAGTGTTGAAAAGATTTAATATGCAGAATGAAAAACCAGTTAGTACACCTTTTTCTAGCCATTTCAAACTTAGTAAGGAGATGTTCCCCAATACCCAAGAAGAAATTGAATATATGTGTAAAGTTCCATATGCATCAGCAGTTGGAAGCTTAATGTATGCAATGGTCTGCACAAGGCCTGATATTGCACATGCAGTGGGAGTTGTAAGCAGGTACATGAATAATCAAGGAAAGGAACATTGGATGGCAGTAAAATGGATTCTCAGATATTTGAGAGGTACCACAAATCAAGCATTATGCTTTGGTGGTTCAAACATTGCTCTATATGGATATGTTGATGCAGATATGACATGTGATAGAGATAAAAGAAGGAGCACTACAGGATATGTATTTACTATAGGTGGAACAGCTGTCAGTTGGGTTTCAAAAATCCAAAGTGTTGTTGCACTTTCAACAACAAAAGCAGAGTATGTTGCTGCTACAGAGGCTAGTAAAGAAATGATTTGGTTACAAAGGTTCATGGGTGAATTAGGTAAGAAGCATGATATGGGCACGCCATACAGTGATATCCAAAGTGCTATTCATCTTGCAAAGAACTAAGCATTTCATTCCAGGAATAAACACATACATCTCAAGTACCATTTCATACGGTCAGTATTGGAAGATGGAGAGTTGAAGCTAGAAAATATACACACTATCCAGAATCCTGCAGATATGCTAACAAAAGTTGTAACCAGGGAGAAACTGAGAACATTATCAGTTTCAATTGGTCTTCAAGGATGATGATGAAGATGAGAAATAGCCAAGTCCAAAGAGGAGTCATTGTCCAAAAAATGAAGCAGCGGTGGAGTTGCTACAATCAGTCTCCAAGTGGGAGATTGTTGGGTGTGGAGCCTGATTATCTTGTTTATTTTGTATCACAGCATTGGACCTACGTGCCTTAAAAGGTGCGGCAACGCCTTCGAAAGTAGTGTCCTTTGTTGTGGGGGGTCAAAGGGGGGGGGGCGATGGCTTTTAGACCCCCCACCTCGGTGGGGTTTCGGGGGCAGCGCCCGCTTAAAAGCAGGATGTAAAATTGCCTTGTAAAGTATAGTAATTTCTAGTCGATCTAGGCCATTAATTAGGCAAATGATACGACGGTAGGTATATTTAAGATTGGGGTATTTTGCCCTAGAAGGCAACCCCCTTGTATATATGAGGGTATTGTATTGTGGCTGTGTATTATGTGTGTATTCTCGGAGCGAGAAATAGAGAGGGAGACTGTGAGAGAGAATAGAGGATATTACAGCGGATCTGCTGTAGGTTTTGTCTCTTCATTTTTGCTGGATAATAGAAAGGAAGGACTAGCTATTCGGGGTTGACGTAGCCCAAACTCGGTGAACCACGTATATCTGTGTCTCTCTGGTTTTATGTGTTTTGTGTGCTTGTATTTTCCGCATATTATTATGTGTTGCATTGCTCTGTAATATTTATTTTTCTAACACTATAGGCAGAAAATCCTCTACTGTCACATTAGGGGCAACTTGATTCCTCTCTGCCAACATTCTGCCATCTAGGACAGCGACCTCCTCAACTCCCCCTTATCAGAAAACATTGTCAGTTCATGATTCGGCCTTAGTGGTCTTTTACTTCTATTTTAGTTGGTTGCTTTTAAATTTCGAGTGGAATTCACATTCCACTCCTACATTTTACCTTTCGTCAGAAACTGTTATTTGATATTTTTGTTTAAAACAGTCGAGAGCCTAACTGTCAATGATGAGATGCCCCAATTCCTCATCATGAATTTTTGTGATGGAAACCTCAAACTAATTTCCAGCATGTAGGAAAGATATTTTTTCCAAAAATATCTTCTCTCTCATGTAGGTTTTAACCCTGAACAGAAATATCTACACACGATTCTTATAACAGAAAATAAACAATAGCAAGAGCATAAAACATAAAACAGATAAACATAGAGATTTTCCCCTGGATCCCAAATCGGGACGACCAGCTTGATTTTTCATTATATTCCTTTTAGTGTTACAACACATATATATACATGTCGGAGCATACATAAACCCCAATCAATTAACCCTGGATTAGAACATAACCGTAGTTCCCTTGGCCGGATCTACAAAAATACCAGGGGCCGAAAACCATCGAACCCCAAAACCATGTGCAAAACCATGCACAAAACCATGGGCGGATCCGCCTATGAGTGGGTCCGCACAAAAAACAAATTTTGGCCCCCCGGACCCCAACGGTGGGGACTGCTTCGCCCCTCGTGAGCCCCCAACTACGCCCGACGCAACATACAGCGCGTGGGGCTAATCGTGGAAAGAATATAACACATACCCAACATTCTCCCACTTGTTGTTTTCTTTCCACAGGGGGCCATAGGAGAGCTTAGTCATTGAGCCAATTCTTCAACACCCATTGTTTCTCTACACCAAGAGAACTTCTGAGTGCTCACAGACTTCGTCAATGCATCTGCAACATTCTTCAAAGTGTCCACCTTTACCAGCAACACCCTTTTAGCCTCAACCATATATCTAACAAAGTGATATTGAACATCAATGTGCTTTGTATTTGAATGATAAGCAGGGTTCTTAGCCAAGAAAATTGCACTTTGGCTATCACAGTCTATCCTTATAGCTTGCTGTACCAACCCCATACTTGAACACAATCTTTGCAACCACACTGCTTCCTTGCTTGCATGAGTGGCTGCTATGTATTCTGCCTCTGTAGTTGAAAGAGCCACTACAGACTGTCTTTTACTCATCCAACTGACTGCGCCTCCAAATAGGCTAAACACATACCCACTTGTAGATCTTCTTTGATCCAGATCTCCGGCCCAGTCTGCATCAACAAAACCACGAATGTCCAACATTCTTTCCAATCTTGGTCTTCCCTGGTAGCACAAGCCATAATCACTAGTGCCACGTAAATATCTGAAAACCCGCTTCACTGCTGTCCAATGCTCCTTCCCTGGGTTTGACATAAACCTGCTCAATACTCCCACTGCATGTGCAATGTCTGGTCTAGTACACACCATTGCATACATCAGGCTACCCACTGCACTTGAATATGGAACACGGGACATATCCTCCTCTTCTTCTTGTGCCTTGGGACACTGTTCAGCAGACAACTTTGCACCTACAGGAATAGGAACACTCACTGGTTTACTATCCTGCATATTGAACCTCTGCAATATAGTCTCGACATACTTCCTCTGGTTTAACCAGAGCATCCTCTTTGCCCGATCTCTCTTAATTTCCATACCCAAAATATAGTTTGCAGCACCAAGATCCTTCATGTCGAATTTGGAGAACAGTTGGGTCTTCAAATCTTGGATAATTTCTTTATCATTTCCAATCAACAACATATCATCCACATACAAGACCAAATAAATAACACGGTCACCAATTAATTTAAAATAAACACGGTGATCCTCCTTGCTTCTGGTGAAGCCAAGTCCCCGTATATAGGTATCAAATTTCTGATACCACATCCTTGGTGACTGTTTTAACCCATACAGAGACTTCTTCAACCTGCATACCAGTTCTTTCTTACCCTTCACCATAAAGCCTTCGGGTTGCTTCATGTAGATCTCCTCTTCTAGATCCCCGTGAAGAAATGTTGTCTTCACATCCATCTGTTCTATCTCAAAATCAAATGCAGCAGCAACAGATAAAAGTAATCTAATAAAAGTAACTTTGGCAACAGGAGAAAAAATATCACCAAAATCAATTCCCAGCACCTGGGAATAACCTTTCGCTACCAATCGAGCTTTGTATTTCTCCACCTTGCCTTCTACATTCATCTTCTTCTTAAACACCCATTTGCTCCCAATGGGCTTCCTTCCAGTCGGCAACTCCACCAGATCCCATGCATCGTTTTTGTGCAAGGATGCCATTTCATCAGCCATGGCCTCCTTCCAGAGTTTTCCATCCTCTGAATCTACGGCCTCCCTGACAGTTCTGGGTTCATCATCAGTTATAGTTAAGGCAAAACCTGAACAGAAAGCAGATGGACTATACCTTTCTGGTTGCCTTCTTTCCCGAACTGATCTTCTCAAAGCTGGATTTTGTGGCTCTTCATCTTCTGAGTCTTCTTCTGTTGTAGAGTCTGATTCATCCTCCTTTAGCTCAAACTCTATCTTCTCAGGTTCCTTTGGTATGACTTCATGTTTAACAACATCTTTCACTTCTCTAAACACCACATCTCGACTGTACACAACCTTCCTTGTTTCTGGGTTCCAAAGCTTGTAACCCTTTAAGCCATCCTTATACCCAATAAAGATGCACCTTTCAGATTTATTATCCAACTTGAGCTTGTAACCCTTTAAGCCATCCTTATACCCAATAAAGATGCACCTTTCAGATTTATTATCCAACTTGGTCCTTTTCTCCTTTGGAACATGTACATATGCATCACATCCAAATACCCTTAGATGTGAAAGAGAGGGTTTCTTACCAGTCCATACCTCATTTGGAGTCTTATCCTCCAACACTGATGAAGGTGATCTGTTAACCAGATAGCATGCAGTCTCCACTGCCTCTGCCCAGAATTCTTGTCCTAACCTGGTACCACTGAGCATGCTTCTTGCCTTTTCCATCAGTGTTCTGTTCATTCTTTCTGCAACTCCATTTTGCTGAGGTGTGTATGGAGTAGTCTTCTGCCGTGCTATACCACACTTCTTACAGAACTCTTCAAATTCCTTCTTTCAGAACTCCCCACCATTATCTGTCCTCAACGCCTTTATCTTATTCTCTGTCTGGTTTTCCACCAGAGCCTTAAATTCTTTAAATTTGTCAAAGACTTCAGATTTCTTCCTCAAGAAATATATCCATGTATTCCTTGAGAAGTCATCTATGAATGAAACATAGTACACAGACTTTCCCAGTGATGGAACTGACACAGGTCCAAACACATCACTGTGCACAAGTTCTAATATCTTGTTCGCCCTCTTAGCACCAGAAGGAAAACTCACCCGATTCTACTTCCCATATACACAATGTTCACAGAAATCGAAATCTAGAGAGAAATTAGACATACCTTCTACCATACCATTTCTATGTAGTATCCGAAGGCCCTTCTCTCCAATATGTCTAAGCCTTTGATGCCATAACATGGTCTTTTCTCCAGAGACAGCTAGGCTTTCCACTCCACTTTTAGGAACCACAAAACTGTTACACCCATCAATAACAGTGCTACCTTGTAGCTTGTATAGAGTTCCAGTCCGAACTCCCCGCATTAATACCAGTGCTCCCCGAACCATCTTGCGGGCATCTTTCTCGAACACTGTTTTTACACCTGCATCATCCATCTTGCTTACAGAAATCAGATTTCTGGCCAATGCAGGAATATGCAGAACACCAGGAAGTGTTCTAATCCTTCCACCTTGCAGCTTCAGCTTGACCTTTCCACGTTCGACGATTCTGGCCTTCCTATCATCCCCTAGGAAGACATCACCACCATCATATTTCTCATACTCGCAGAACCACTCCCTATGGGGAGTGAAGTGAAAGGATGCACCTGAGTCAATGAACCATGACTCATGATCTACATGTGTATTTGAAGAAGAAGCCAAATACACATCCCCACCTTCATCCGAGGTGGTTTTTGCCTCTATAGAAGGAGCATCATCAGATCCCTTTCCTTTCTCAGGAGCTTTAGATCTGCAGTCCTTTTTGTAGTGCCCTTCCTTTCCGCATTTCCAGCACACCTTTACAAACTTTCCAGGAGATTTAGATCTCCCTCTAGATTTAGATCTCCCACTCGAAACCTTATTCTTGTTTATGTTTTGGGACCTTCCTCATACAGATAAGGCATCTCCATTTTGACCCTCCATATTTCTCCGTCTCATTTCCTCCAACAGCAAGGCTGAGACAATGTCATCAAAATTCAAGGTAGTTGTATTGCTACCTATTGTAATAACCAGACTGTCCCACGAGTCTGGTAGAGAGCACAACAAACTGATGCACTTATCTTCATCTGAGATTTTAATATCAACAGACGACAGCTGACTTACCACAGTATTGAAGGCGTTCGGATGCTTTGTCACCGAGTCCCTTCTCTCCAATATGTCCAAGCCTTTGATGCCATAGCATGGTCTTTTCTCCAGACACAGCTAGGCTTTCCATCCCACTTTCAGGAACCACAGAACTGTTACACCCATCAATAACAGTACTACCTTGTAGCTTGTACAGAGTTCCAGTCCGAACTCCCTGCATTAATACCAGTGCTCCCCGAACCATCTTGCAAGCATCTTTCTCGAACACTGTTTTTACACCTGCATCATCCATCTTGCTTACAGAAATCAGATTTCTGGCCAATGCAGGAATATGCAGAACACCGGGAAGTGTTCTAATCCTTCCACCTTGTAGCTTCAACTTGACCTTTCCACGTCCGATGATTCTGGCCTTCCTATCATCCCCTAGGAAGACATCACCACCATCATATTTCTCATACTCGCAGAACCACTCCCTATGGGGAGTGAAGTGAAAGGATGCACCTTAGTCAATCAACCATGACTCATGATCTACATGTGTATTTGAAGAAGAAGCCAAATACACATCCCCACCTTCATCCGAGGTGGTTTTTGCCTCTGCAGAAGGAGCATCATCAGATCCCTTTCCTTTCTCGGGAGCTTTAGATCTGCAGTCCTTTTTGTAGTGCCCTTCCTTTCCGCATTTCCAGCACACCTTTACAAACTTTCCAGGAGATTTAGATCTCCCTCTAGATTTAGATCTCCCACTCGAAACCTTATTCTTGTTTCTATTCTGGGACCTTCCTCGTACGGATAAGGCATCTCCATTTTGACCCTCCATATTTCTCCGTCTCATTTCCTCCGACAGCAAGGCTGAGACAATGTCATCAAAATTCAAGGTAGTTGTATTGCTACCTATTGCAATAACCAGACTGTCCCATGAATCTGGTAGAGAACACAACAAGCTGATGCACTTATCTTCATCTGAGATTTTAATATCAACAGATGACAGCTGACTTACCACAGTATTGAAGGCGTTCGGATGCTTTGTCACCGAGTCTCCATCCTTCATCCTCAGGTTATACAGCTTTTTCCGCAGGAACAACTTATTCACCAGAGACTTAGATTGGTACAAAGTCCCAAGTTTTTCCCACAAATTCTTCGCCGTAGCTTCCCGAGATACATTCAACAATACTGAATCTGAGACACACAACCGTATTGTGCTCTTAGCCTTCCGATCCAGTTTCTTCTAGTCTTCATCTGACATTGCCGTTGGTTTAGTACCTGGATCTACCGCGATCCACTGATCTTTATCCACCAGCAGATCCTCCATCTTGAGTTTCCACAACTCAAAACTCTGACCATTAAATTTCTCGATCTCTATCTTCCCGCCGCTCGCCATCTTCTTTCACAGCAAGAATCGATCCTGCAGATCTCCCACTGAACAGGGTCTACCTCAGGCCCAAGCAAAAAACCCTCAGCAGCAAAGGCGTCCCCTTGAAGCCGAAACAACTTTGATACCAAATGTAGGTTTTAACCCTGAACAGAAATTATCTACACACGAATCTTATAACAGAAAATAAACAATAGCGAGAGCATAAAACATAAAACGGATAAACACAGAGATTTTCCCCTGGATCCCAAATCGGGACGACCAGCTTGATTTTTCATTATATTCCTTTTAGTGTTACAACACATATATATACATGCCGAAGCATACATAAACCCCGATCCATTAACCCTGGATTAGAACATAACCGTAGTTCCCTTGACCGGATCTACAAAATACCAGGGGCCGAAAACCATCGAACCCCAAAACCATGTGCAAAACCATGCACAAAACCATGGGCGGATCCGCCTATGAGTGGGTCCGCACAAAAAAACAAATTTTGGCCGGGGCGCTGCCCCGGACCCCAACGGTGGGGACTGCTTCGCCCCTCGTGACCCCCCAGCTACACCCGACGCAACATACAGCGCGTGGGGCTAATCGTGGAAAGAATATAACACACTTAGCCTTTGCGCCAATGCAAAAGGAGATGTTTTTCATGATTTTTGCAAGGAGATGTCTTTAGGCAAATTGAAGCTCATGCTTAGAGGAATGCCTTGATGATGTTTTCAAGGCATGAAAATGTTCACAGGTCACAAAATGGGTCCTCCATTGTGCGGGACGGGGAATGGTATGGACGGTGACAAATTACTGTGTAACAGATGCCCCCTAAAGTATGAGGCCCGAGAGAGAGAGGGGTGAAATGCTTTACAAGAACATGTTCAACTGAAGGCCCGCCGTCGGAAAACCTGCGCAGAAAAATACAACTGATATCTCAAGTACATGATGTATATGTGGTATGGGCGCAGCCATCCGAAACAAAGTACACTATAATCCGGATCCAGGGTATGGGCGCAGCCATCCAGCGAGGATCAAATAAATAGACTCAGGTATGGTCGCAGCTATCCAATCAATGAGTCATATACATAATGATAATAATCCACAATCGCAGCCTGGATTACAACAGACACAATCCGGGGTCTTGCGCTCCATCTCGACCCAAACGAAGTACAAGTTCGAGCATGCGAATATGTGAGCTGAAGTCGAACATGCAGGAACATCGTCTGATTACCAGCCAATGATGAAAGTTGTTAACAGACGCGAGAGGAACCACCAATAATGACAATGGCCCTCAAGGTACTGCAGGTACAATCTACGGTGTGTGAATCAATGAGTTGGTGTCGAACACCCGCAGAATCACTCGATCGGAGGCCAATGATGAAAACCTCACGTCGAATGCGACGAACCTGCCATTGAGGCATGCAGGCTCCAAGGTACCATAAAAGAGTCTCTAGATCAACTTCCTGGATAATGAGCTGAAGTCGACAGGAAGTGATCTTGATCGAAGGTGGGCCATAATGTTTCCCACATCATCGACACGAGACAGAGGAACATGATGTTTTGTTGTGAATCAAGATCGTATGAGAATCAGAGGAAGGTTGATATTTGCAGAGGCCAACTTCTCTTGAACATATAAACGGCACGACAGTGGACTTGGCAGTATTTGACATCAACAGATCAGAGGTCATGGTGACAAGGCAATGAGCAGAAGAGAGGTCAAAGGGATTATCCAAACCCACGGAGGCAAAGTGAAGAAACGAGATGAGATGTCCCCAACCCGACACGAATGCAGACAAGTGCCATGTTCAAGAGCGACATACTGCCGACGACAACGACAATGGTTCCATTTTTCCCCCACCATTTCTGGCGAGTACCCCAATTATTTTTGATAACAAGCTTGAAGGGGATAGCATATGCTTGTAATATAAGTCCGCCCTTCGAGCGAATCCATCCTAGTACATTTAATGAGCCCTAGGAAGGAGGAACTCGGAGAACGTCATTTCGACTGAATCCGATGTCATCAAGGTTTAACGAGTCTAACAAAGGAAGAACTTGGCGTCTTTTCATGTTTAGAGAGTTTGAAAAGACAGCAGAAAAGTAAACTCCAAAGGTCCCTTTTCGTAAATAGTTCCTCAGATCCGAAAAGGTAGAAAACAATATCCGAGAAAACCTCCTAGTCGCGATAGGCTAGGGTATTCCTTTTTCATAATCAATCCATCCCAGCCCGAAAAAGGGTTAAACTTATACTGGGTGGATGTCGATTCGTGTCCATTTTAACGAGATCGAAACGACAAGGGCCTCGGCAATCTTTTCATGTTTAGAGAGTCAGAAAAGAGCTGAAAGATGACTCCAGAGTGACTTTTTCGTGTATTTACTGAGTCCGAAAAAGTATAAAATACAACTCGTCTCCATCATTAAAGTCGCAAAAGCCTGCTGCTGCACATACCAAGTAAGCGTAAAACCCATTTTCGACATAACATATCAAAATATTTGGTAAAAATAACTCTTTAGAACTCATTTTATGTCAAAAAGCTATAAATATGCCAAAATGGTAAAAATAAAATTACATTTACTATTTACCTTGGTAAAAAGCAACAGTGATCCATTTGGAGCAGAAACTTCTGACGGCGATTGCGACAGATCCGGTTGACCATTCAGTTTCTCGTCTGCTACAGGTAAGAGGCGCTTCCCTGCTCTACATTTTCATCCATTTTTTAATAGTTTTCCTTTGTAAATCAGTTCTCTGTGGCCACTTTTGAAATTTTAGGGCCGCGCTCATTGGCGCGGGTATCGGGCACGGACCCGCGCCAATGGGCTCTTTTATACAAAGGGCTCGCGCCACGTGGCGCGACTGTTCACAAAACAGCCGCGCCAGCGGCCGAACCTAAAATTCCGCCTAAAAAATCGATATTTAAACCAAATTGCATGGAATTTGAGGCCTACCAGAGATCTAACTAAGGGTTTATGACCATATGAATGCAGGTAATCAAGCAAAATGGCGATTGAATGGAAAGAACGAGAGCATGGAGAAGAGGATGAACAGGCCATCCAAAGTGAGGCTTGCATGAATGCCCTCAGAAACTGTGGGCTGAAGAAGTTCTTCCTTACACCCTGTCTACGAGCTCAGCCCGAGCTCCTCCAGTATTTGATTAGTATTTGGGATGAACATGAACAAGTGTTCAGGTTGCAAGATCAGGTATTAGAGCTGGAGGTTTCTGATGTTTATTTTATCACCGGATTGTCCCACAGAGGTCCGATCCCTGTCTTGACTGGAAGCAGACCATCTGGCGAGAAGATGGAAGAAGTGATGGCACGAGTGTGCCGAGGAGCACAAATGGGATCAGGAAGCAAGAAGGTGGATATCCACACTATCCCTGATCTGGCATTGAGAGTTGTCCTACATACCATCATGCGGGCTGCAGGGTCGCAGGCACCGCACGAGGCCACAAAGGCCCAACTCCTACTGGCCTCAGAATGCATGAGTCCCTTACTGTTCGACTGGGCAACAACAGTAACAATAAATATGAAAAGGCAGCTCACAAAATGCAAACAAGCTAAACTGAAACAGTTTGGCTATGGTTCCATCCTGGTATCGTTCATTCTGGAACGCTTACCAATCTTCCAAGGCCAAGGGGCCTCAGTAGCAGATCCGATACCACGAGAGCCAAGAATGGCTCGCTGGGCAGCATTAATGCCCAGAGCTGGAGGCGGCCAACAGATGTCCTGGAGGCCGGAGTTCTTTAGGTGGTTACGGCGCTAGCTGATTGTAGTGGAAGACTGGCCATATGCAGGAACTGACTTCACCGGAGACCCAGATCTCCCACTGCCAGAAGGAGATGACTGGGACGAGGAGTTGGGTAAGACCTCATGTTTTTGATTTTATGTTTTATGTTTTTTTTTTTGTTAATACATATTCGTCCTAACACATTTTATATATGTATGCAGATGTGGGACCTGAGAGACCAGCTGGGATGTCTCCAATCTCACGGAGGACTCAACTCGCCCCTGATCCTCAGGGAGAGGGTACCGGAGGAGAGGAGTTGATCCAGAATCTCGAGGGCATTTCCCGAGGGATCCCGGACTATGCTCGGCTGGCGGACGTACCGATGGCATACCAGCGTCATACGGTGGGAGTTCCAAGTTGGATCCACCGAATCCTGAGACGCTTAGTGCGTGCAGTTACATGCTATCATGAGCACCATGCGGATTAGCTCTTAGGATTTATACCACACCTATTTTTTGAGAGACGTATCGTCTCCGGATGTACTTAAGACGATTATGTATATTTTGACTTTATGTGACACACTCTATGTAAACATTTCGATATCTATATATATATGCATATCTATTCCTGGATGGATCTTTCTTTACATGTGATGATGATTTACAAATTGCGCAAATGTCTGTCTAATACCAAATTTGCTACTGCATCTGTTAATGTATTCAAATGCCTAGGTATATGATGATATGTAATGTAGTCAAAGTTTCTTTCCAGTAATCGAATACGCAGATACAGACGTAAGATGGACGGGTTCCTTACCGAATAGTGTCCGTTCAGTTGTAACACCACAAGTTGTGAATCTAGATACACGAGCAATTCATGGATACCAAGGTTTACTGCCTCGGTTAATAATTCTAACACAACACTATATTCCGCGATGTTGTTCGTGGTACGTCCTAGACACACTCCTTGTAGGTTGATCAACTCACCAGCAGGATCATAGATTACCCAGGCTGCTGAAGACAAATGGATGAATAGACATCTGCACAACCAGGAAGACCCGATCAACAGAAAGATGTTTACAAAACACACCACACTATACATGCACACAAATGAAAATCACACACCTATGTACACACACCACACCAAGAAATCACTTCAGGCATAGTACTTTTTGAGGTACAACCCATTTCTGGGCTGCGCCAGCGGAACTCCTTCATAATCTATAAGCTCGTAGGCCCCGTTTTTCAAAACACGTTTTACTATATAGGGCCCATGCCACATAGGCTGGAACTTACCGGCTCCAAGCTTGTCATGTGCTTGATCGTACAAGAGGACGAGGTCTCCTTCAATAAAGGAACGAGGAGAAACAGATTGATCAAAATGAGTTTTGACCCTCTTCTTTTGTGCTTCGATAACCAAAGCAGCCAGACGACGGGTTTCATCTAACCGTTCCAGATACAGAAGACATTCTTCCTCAGCAGAAGTATTAGGTAGAAGCTCCACAGCTAATTTCAACGAAGGAATCTCGCATTCAACCGGAAGAGTGGCTTCCAGACCGTACACCAATTGAAATGGTGTGAATCCAGTTGCACTCTTAGCAGATGTTCGGTATGCCCAGAGAGCTGAGAACAGTTGGAGATGCCAATTGGATTTGTGAATACCAACTGTTCGTTGAAGCATAGTGACGAGAACCTTGTTCACTGCTTCAACCTGACCATTCACCTGAGGGTAATATGCTGTTGAGCTGTCGTGATGCAAGCCCAACTTTGAAGTCAACTCAGCCATCATATAATCTCGGAAATGAGTACCATGATCGGTGACGATGGCCTGAGGAACCCCGAACCGTGCAATAACATGGTTGAATATAAATTGAGCAGCCGTTTTCCCGTCAGCAGCTAGTGTAGGCATCGCCTCGGCCCACTTGGTGAAGTAGTCGACGGCGACAATTATATACTACTTTAGGGTAAACTGCTTGGGTGGTTGGTTTTCGTATATCCCTCTCAGGGCTTTCCGGTGCCCAAGGCAGACAGTCAGATTAGCTATGTTGTTCACAAAGATGGCATGAGCATGTTCATATTAGCCTAAAATAACTTGAAAGAAAC